>JAPQRN010000022.1:21913429-21950893 GCA_037367275.1 Coranthus polyacanthus | reverse complement strand
AAAACCACATACAGTGATCACTTCTGTTCGGGTCAAATTGATCGTAATAGGAAGATGATGATCATAACCGAACCTTAAATTTATGAGCTGTTATGAACTGTTGATAGTGATGGTTTTTGGAGATTGTTTTCCTGTATTTTGGTACCTGTTATGTTAATACATGACGTTGTAACTGTGAGAAATTCATGATTACTCTTGGGATTACAAGTGGGTTGGGTTATTCCCCACTCAGCTGATGCACGTTCGTGCACACAGCTGTGCTGTGAGAGAAAAACAGAGGATTAGAATAATTCATTTCCAGATTTGGAAATTCATAGGCCACAGGTGTTGTTTCTCTCAACACCATGGCCTTCAATTAGACTAATTGAAAGAGCACTAATGAACCCAGCTGACCACAGTGGTAATATATGTTAGGAATGCTGAATGCTTCAACAGAGTCAGACTGGTTATTAGCAGGGAGGTTGGTCCAAAGAAAATATGTGTGGTAAGAAAATGCCCTGAAATACACAGTAAATACCAGAGCTGCAAGATTAGATGAAGAAGTTCAATTACGATTTTTATGAACAATACTGTGATTTGTAATCATTATAAACTTGCTTGGTTATCAAGGTGAGTGTCATTAAATCCAATATTTTTGGCCACCAGCATTCATGGCATTACCTGGATAGTCATGTGACCGTACACTGCACAAGCTTCACTGCCTAAACAGAGAGTTATTGGTCATTTCTTTATTATAGGCGTAGATAATAATTGCACACAAACAGAAAACACATGCACAATTTTTATTTAATTAAATTGCATCCTTCTAAACTTGCACAGGCTGACATTGTGATTGTGATTCAAGTAATTGTGCAGCTACAACAAATACACGACATGACAGATAAGAACATATTCGGTCAAAAGAGATTACATTAAAAAAAAAAACATAAAATAAGATGGCTCGACACAGAAGCTTGGAAAGGTGGTTTCACTCATTCACAGTGGTGTGAAGCAGCGTCAGGTTCATCTATATTTGTATTTAGTCTTTTCATTTGGTTCGAGAGGCGAGAGCTGCATAAGCAAGCTACCTAAATACCTATTTATATGTAGTCTTTGGATTTGGACCCAGAGCAGAGAGCTGTAGAAGGATTGTGTCTATTTTCAAATTCAGCTCTTGCAGCTTTAAATCTAACCAAAAGCTTGCAAATAGTATGTTTTTCGTCTGCTTTTAAAAGAAGACAAAGTGTGGGAAGCATAATGTCTAACAAAGGCAGGACTAAACCCACGGTTCACATAAAGAAGCAGTTACAGGTAAAGGTTATTAGTTAGTTAGTTTTAATAAGGTTTTTGTGGCAACAAGCTGCGCAGGAACAAGATCAAGCAGCTGGATTATTGGTTTTTTTACACACTTTTGTTGTGTGCGTACCGGTTTGTGTGGCCTGTAATTAAATTTACTTTCTAACAATCTTCATTGTTCACATTCTCCTGCTGATGAGCACCTTCTGCGTTTCATATGCACTTGGTGATTTGTTGGTGGTTCTTCATTTACTGTCTTATGAAGTACAGCGTGTAGCTCGTCAAATACACCTGTGTGTTACACCCTGTGGAAAATTTTAAAACTGTGGCATTTGTTATTTTGTAACTTGTAAAAAACACTAACGGTCTACTATGTCTTTCAAGTTTTTAATTAGATTTGTGTCATTTACTAATAAAGTAAAGTAAATGGATACCAGGTCACCACATTGTAACCACCGGCACAGTTTTAATGCACCTTGGCATTGTTTCTACAAGTCTGTGGATTTGCACACATGCACTCACCCACTTGTGGAGAATATGGTTAAGACTGTCTGACCAGACCTTTTTTTCCCCACATCTCTGTAGACCAATACTGATCCCAATTGTAATGAGGTGTTTATGCACTACATCTCCACACTTCATTTGACTTTGAGAGTTTGGCTGAACCCATTGTTGTTCCGTAATAAGGGAAAAAAACTCAAAAAAAAACTTGTTTGTGTTTCTTGTAACCAATCATGTGCTAACTGAAGGATGCAGCGACTGTGCCTTATTTTGGAGGAACATTTGAGACGTGAGCTCTGGCATTAAAATGTCGAAATTCTTGCAAAAGAAGGATGAAGGCCTGCCTTGTCAAAATTTGTCAGTGTGGAGTTGGAGCTCGGAGGTTTTTGTTTCACGTAGCGAGAGGACTTTGAAAACGGTAACGAGCAGATAGCAGAATGGGAGGAGTACGCCAACTGGACAAGTTTAGCGTACTCCTACAGTCCTACTCTTGTGAGCTTTTCTTCATATAGACTGAATCTATTGTTTGTTGTTACCTTGTTATTGTAACACACACTGAGTGTAGGGCTGGGTGATGTAGACAAAAAATAAACTAAAACCTGGTGCTTGAATGACGATATGACATATAAGCAATTCTGATATATTTTCTGAAGTGGGTTAAATTTTAATTTGCAAGCCAAAGAGATACAAAACACTGACCTTAACAGTGCCAGTAAAACACAAACTCCTGCAGGGTTAAGTGAACAAAAAATTAAATAAAAATTATGCAACGATTTATACTCAATACTTATGATCTAGTCATTTGAGTCATGATACACGGAGTATATTCCGTATATTCTCCAGCTCTAAATGACCCGAATGCTCAACTCAAGGGAAGTCGACTCAGGGTGTCCGACAAATTATTCGATTTCCACAGGTCAGCCCTTCCATGAAATCCCTCTCTGTGTATCCGAGGATGGACTGTTCTCGCTGACACAAGACACTCAGATGCTTAAGCCTGATCTTCTTAATTTCATGAGATGGTCTCACTTAAAGTTAGTCAAAATCAATTATAAGATGAGATCATACACATTGTAATCCGAACGACAACAATCTGTGTGGCCATTCTTAAGATATAGCAGCAGAAAAAAAATGTTAAAAAATGAATTCAATTAGATTAAATCCATTAAGGCAGTTTTTGTTTATCTAAAGGGTCAATTATTTCACTCTATCCAAATGTTCTCATTAATCAGACAAAGAATGGACCGCTAAATGTTTCCATGTGGTTTGTGTGTATAAGCAATATGTCAGTGAAACACATGACTCCCATAGAGTCTGCCAGGTTAATAGCTTTTATTTATTTTTATTGAGTTTTATTAAACCTAGGTAAATTGATATTCAAGTAAATTCAGGAAAAGTTGTCCAATTAAAGTATGCAATAAGAAGGGTCTTTAAAAGGGGTAATCAGTGGAACTGTGGGATCGTTCCAGAGCTCCAGGGCCCCGAATGCAAACACACTTTTGTTAAGAAAACTGAGAAGTAAACCATAAAATCTGTTGTAAAACATACTGGGAGCTAGTCTAAAAAGCCTAAAACAGGAGGAAGGTGATCATGTCTCTTGATTTTACTTAAAAGTAACGATAGACTGATTATTGGCCAGGGATGAATATTACATTTTGTATTAAGTATTTTTAGATTACTGATAGATTTAATAGATTGATAGATTTTTTAAAATCCAATATACGATAAATAAATGTAAAAAATGCTAATTGGGCACTGACGTCATCTCTCTCTCTGCTACGATTCAAGTAATTTCTTAGTTACATGTCATGGTTAATAGCCTATAAATGCTGAAATATGAAAAGAACATTTATTTATTTACTAGTAATTATGCACAGGGCTCGCCTCTTTGCCTCACCCAGTAAGTCAGCTCATCAGCGCGTGTTGTCACCCCCTCATTTATAGCTCCTGCTTTGCGTCATGTTATTCTTACTGTTTTACCCTGAAGCCGAAGCCGTGACACAGTGCAGTGGGTCTCTGGGCTGAAGACGAGCCTCTTTGTTAATGCAGATCACATGTGAGTGTAGAGTGACGTTCCGTTTGTAAACTCAAAGCTGTGTGGAGAGAGATGCAAGTTGCCTTACATTTTCTGTTCAGAATAGGCAACATCCACCATGATATCTTCGGTTTATTGAGACAATGACAGGTCAGATTAGACTGTAGCGGGCTGCACTGTACAACCTCCTTGGTGGAGGTACACATGTTAAAATATACCGGAGTCTACATGTGGGAAACATTGGTTGTGTTCTTCAGCTTCATTCACAATTCTTTGACTAATACTTATCTGGAATAAACCACTGTATCACTAAGGGTGTTTGTTATTTTCATATTATATGTCTTTATTTTTCCAGTTTGGGCTCCCATCGCTCTGACAGTCGTTCTAGTTGCTGCAGCCACACTGTGCAAGGAGCAGGGAATCACTGTGGTTGGCATCTGCTGTGTCCATGAGGTGTTTGTTGCACAAGGGGTAAGGCTTCTACACAACCTCTGTTCCCATTGGTCACACCTGCGACATGACATCATGGCTGGATTTCTGCCATGTAGTTCTTCTCCATAAGTAGAAAAGTAGAGTTAGCAACTTCTCTCTAGATAAGGTTTTTTGACAGTGTATGGATCATATACACTAGATACATTACAATTCCGCACTGAAGGAGACTTAACATGCGTTATGTGTTTTTATATTGGAATGAGTTGACTTTAAATCTCTATGTCTCTCAGTTCACCTTGCCCATGCTGCTGGACACACTGCGGCAGGTACTGCAGGGTAAAGACGGCTTCCCATACTCTGTCCTTCAAACGCTGCTGAAGCTCATCGTCCTCGTCATCAGCACGCTGCTGCTCGTCATCATCAGGGTCCAGGTCATCCAGTCCCAGCTCCCCGTCTTCACCAGGTAGGCGGCGCTGTTCGTCACAGCCAACAATATGCTGCTTGAATTACACCTCTAACAGGCTTCTCTACAGAAGCCTGTACTGTCCACACATATCAGTCACTACATATTTGTGTTCTTGGACACTGTAGCGGGCGATGATAACAATCTACACTAAGCCTAGTAACAACGCTGTCGCCGGCCAAGGGGACTGGTACATGTGAAAGTCCACCAGCCAAGCATATTTTTACTGGCCAAAATAAATAAATTGCCTTTTTGTGCCACATTGAAATGGCTTTGATGTACCTGGGTGTGACTCTGATAGATGAAAATATCCACTGGCCAATGCACAGAGGTATATTATAGAGTTTGCTGACAACAATTTGATTTGTTAATAGAATTTTTAAAATCTGCCCATGTAGAAAATAGGATATTGGTATGATTTAGCGTCAACTAATTAAAATGAAGAAAGAACAAGAAATGAAGCCCTACGGAAAATAAAAAGAATTTATAAACTTTCCAATTTTAAACAGTTGAATACACAATGAAGTCCCTGTCAGTGCCTTCGTGCTTTGCTTTACAAAGCGATGTGGATTTCAGAGTTCAGGAGGTGCACCTGAATGCACCACGAATTCCTGACACAGACAGGAAAGAACAGAAGCAACAAAATGACCTCAAAAGCGTTAGAGACTCTCAGCACAGTTTTTTTATTCTATAACTATTTTGCCATAAACATGTTAAGTTCAAATATTTAACTTGAAACAGGTGAACTCCATTCCTAGCCCAAACATTGGACTTTGGGAACAAAGGAATGACTCCATAACGGCCAGTCCCGAGTGCAGAGACGTGATGTTACCGTGTTTCCAACATTCCAGACTAACCTCTTCTGCAAATGGGTTATTGTAACTTCATTCTGGTCTCTTTAAAATGAATAGTAGCTTCCAGGATGCCAGGGTGTTTTTGGAAAACAGGAAAAAGGAAATGATGGAGGGTTGGGCCATAAACAAAGCAGCCAATCACCAACAAGAGCCAGATCCATGTCCCAAAAACACAAATTGTGCCAAGCCAACATTTTCACCATCATTTTCACTGCTCTTAATGAGCTGAAGTGGTTATTTAAAAAGTCCGTTTTTTAGACTTTAAAAGTGGAGCTGCTGCTTCTTATCTGTACAACAGGAAAAGACATTTGTAGCAACTGAAGAGCAGTGAAATACGGACACTGCCATGAACCAAACGTAAATGGATTGCAGGATTATATAAACACATTATACTAGACTGGTTCTCTATTTATTTGAGATTATGTAATGGTTTACATAATGCCATTATTTATTTGAGTAATGTAGAATGTCTCTTCATGGCTTCCTACTTCCTGTAGCTGATGGATGTCGCTAACAGGCCTACGTTCACTGCACTCAGTGGAGCACCGCACTGCACTGCATGACAAATCATACATATGTATATTTGAATACTAGTTAGTTACTTCTGTTCAGAGAAAAGTATTTCAAATACAGCTTTAATTCCTTCATCTCAAATTTTAAAAGCAACCAGTGCTTCAAACGAGTTTAAAGGTCAGAGTTTCTGCAACCTGAAAATAACTGTGTTATCCTCTTACATTACAGAGTCTAAAAAATACAACCTCATCTGCCACTAAATCCTACAGGTCCAACCATCCTACTGGTTCTGTAAGGATACATTTGTAGCTTGTATTTATAGGGTTTATCTAAGCACAGATGTGGTAATTTATGATAAATAAAACTGGGACACGGTGCTTCTGTAGAACTCAAGTCACCTGTGCTAATAACAAAGTAGCTTCTGTATTTGGAAACGAGCTTTGAGCTCAGTGCTGTGACCTTCTTTCGGAGTTCAGCGTGTAGACTCTGTGCACTATTATATTTGTGCTTTTTTGTTTCTCAGGATGGATGGTATGTTTTCATATGATCTGTAAGAAATAGTTAACCTTAAAACAAATACCCTGAGTTGTCTAATCAGTAAGCAGCTGTGGCTGACAACAGGTGACTCTTTTGTTTTGGGTCGTGTTACACTTTTATTGTTGCATCCAAGTGTCTCTATAAGTCTGTCAGTCTGTCCATGTGTTGGTCTGTCCCCATTATATTTAAAATCACATTTCTCAGCTATTTCAAGTCTGATTCATTTGTTCTTGTTCATAGCTGATGTTTATATGTCACAAATGGTAAGTCATGTGATTGGCTATCACAGCTAGCAGGCTCAGCTATAACTTAACCAAGTCTTGCTGATACTTTCCAGTGAGGATTATGTATGCCGCAGCTGTGTGTAACTTCTAAATGGTTTGTCACTCGTTTCTCCAGTAGATACTACTTTTCACCAGCATAGTGATGGTGTAACCGAACAGTACACGTGTTAAATGAATGGCTGTTTGCGTGTCACTCATAGCACGCTCCACTATGAAAGGATATGATCATCAGTTTATGAGCAGGGAGGGAAGATGTTGGGGTTTGTTCATGCAACCTTACTTTACATATTCAATATGTGTGCTCAGAGTAGATCAGCTGCTCCTCCATATTGAGAGGAGTCAGTCGAGGTGACTCAGGCCTATCAGGATGGATCAGCTCAGGATCCACCAGGAGGAGCTGGAGGAAGTTGCTCGAGACAGGGAGGCCTGAGTATCTTTTCTCCCCCTGTTTCTACCGCGACCCTGAAATAGATCAAGTCATGTGGCAAAGGGATGGATGACAATGTTACAATTGCCTGTAATTTGAGTTAAGACTTACAGGTATCCCAGTTATAAGTAATCACGTGCATACTGTTCAACAAACCAATCCTGTGAATTCTCCACTGAGCTTGTTTAAAGATGGCTTCACCCTGTTGGCAAAATGGTGAAATGCAATAGGTAGGTAGGTAGGTAGGTAGGTACTTTATAGAGTTTTCTAGCAAATCTGGGTGAATATCAGGTTTTATTTTAGTGTCATATCTTGCCTAAGATAAAAATCAAATGAACCACAGTCATATTGTTCAGTGTTCTCCACTTTAAGGTACAACATGTACCATAAGCACATGAGTAGATCAATGGATGGTCTGACTTGACTTCTGGTTTTATTTATTGTTTTGGAAACACTGCTATGACAAGAGTTGAAGGAACGAAGCAAAGAATTTGACTCTTTATAATTGTATAATGGATGTAACATTCAAGTATTAGTATTCAAGTATTGTATTGTATATCAGCTTATAGGTTTAATGTGCAGTATTTGGATGGATATTAAAAAGATCAAATTCTTTATTGGGATTTAGATGAAGTACATGACCAGTGAAGGCACCAGGCAGATGCCCAAATGCTAACAGTTCTATTGGATTAGGAATTTACAGAGTCTGAACCCTCTTAAAATGGTCTGAGCAGGAATCTGCACAGACTCAACCTCATGGTTTTTGATCTCAAAGATAAAATACCAGACAATTAGCCTAGATATGCTAATCCCCTCAGCGCTAATCCTAAAGATGTCTCCGGATTGTCTGAGAGAATGTTTGTCATCGAAAACAAGCCATAACAGTTCTGCATAGTTAGATTATCACTATCCCAGTTGTCCTCTAAAACATCTTTGTACTACCTGCTGAACCACTGCAGGTCACAGGAAAAGAAAAAAGTCTTTGAACACGACAGCACGACAGATGTATGAGTTAAGGATCCCAGTCGTTCAGACAAAACACATGCTCTTTAGTCAAATCTTAGAGCTGCCTTTTTTTTTTGAGAAAAAATGTCAAGGTTTCATGGGTGAGTTTTGGATGTCTCGATACATTCTCTACTTGTACAGTTAATTTAAGATGGTTTTCTAACCTCTAAACAAGTCTTTTGCTTTCACTGAACATGTATCATATGCAGGCTGTTGGCGGAGCAGATGTGTCACAGAATTGAACTTTTTAATGGCACGGCCATAGAGAAGTTCTGCAGGGAAATGATCAAATAGTCATTGCCATTAAATCTGCATCATTAGACCATGACTGTGTATAACCTGCTATGTGTACATCAAGAAGGTGTGATATTTAACCACAAATTGATCTTTTGGGGAAGATGGAGCTTTTGGGTTAATCTCTAAATCAGTGTGTTGGGTTTAATGGGCAGCTGTAAAGTAAAAAATGTGAGTGCAATGTGCAGCTGTAAGGTAAATGTACTATAACACATCATGCAGATGAAGAAACTTCAGATGTTTACAAGACATACAAAGAAAACAAAAGGGACTTTTATGGAAAAACAAAATGTATTTGATGCACTGAATAATCTCTTGATGGTAGAACAAGGCTGTTTATAGCTACACTGATGGTAAAGTACAGTGTCATGGTAATAAAATGTAGCAGAAGAACACTTTTCTCTGCTGTGTAATATACTTATTTCATTTTAAAGTCTTTCCATCTTTTTGACATGGTTTCGTACACACCATGGTTTTGGTAGAAAGCCATTCATGAGCAGCCGGTACAAAACTAAGCCCATGTAAAAATTGCAAATCTCACCATTTTCATAATATTTAAGGGAATCAACAGCCAGGATTGAACACTGTACAAATGTTTTGCAGGGAATTTTCCACTCATCATGACTCATGGTTGTCTGACACTGTGTTAAGGCTGCTTCACCTTATTCAATCTGAACCATAACTGACCAAATCAAATCAATGTGTTGCTTTAGTTCTGCTTAATTTACATGACAGAAGTGGATTTAGCTCCCCTTTTCAAACATGTCACAAAGAAAAGATCCCCAGTGAAGGACAGATAAGAAGAAAAACGGTCAGCAGATACTGACAGAAGATAACTAGGAAGCCACATTAATGCATCCTAAACACTGAATGGCATCAGTGAAGACGACATTTTACTACCTGAACAGCTGATGCCAAGAACTGCCTTTTGTCCAACGTCATGGATGTGGCCGCTGGGAAGTCCAAATGGATTGCTTCCATCAGTGCAGCTCTTCAGGACATAGTCATATGGGACCTGTTCACTCAACCCTCCTCCTGCTCCCCTTCTCACCGAGGTCAGGTGACGTTGTCTTGTCTTGTCTTGTCCCTTCTCAATGCGAGGTTCCACAGCCGTCTTCTCCTACACTCAGTTCTTCAACGCAACCACCTGCTGCTTCCCCGGAGCTACAGTCTCAGTCATCCTGGTCAAACTCCTGGGGCTTCTGTGTGCTCTACCCACTTCAATTAGCAAAACATTATTTTTAACACACTTTTTAGTTTCATACGCACATGTGGCGAATCCGTTTTTATCTCTGGCCCCCTCCCCACATTAGGTCATGGAGCGAGGAGGTTCAGTCGGCTCCTAAGCCTCCATACCTGGCTTCAGTCCACCTGCAGAAGTCTGAATATAGGTTTTATTGACAATTTTAATCTGTTTTGGGTGTGTTCCTCCTTTTTTACGGCTGATGAGTCCATCCAAACCACCGTGTTCATTCAGCTCCATGTGGTTGACTATTTACATCCCGGACACCTTTTCTCCGCCCAAAGCACTACACCAGAGTTCTGTTTTTCCCACTAGCTCCTGTCACCGAAAATCTTCCCTATACAGCCCATTATAAGGCACAAGGCCTCCTGTCCACCTGTCAGCCTCAAATGTGTAAACAGTGACAACTTACAACTTCTCTCCCTGCCAACAAATGCAATTTAATCCTCTGCATCCTCTGCCAAACCCCCGTTACCTGTAATCCATCTAATTTCAGTCTTTGAATGTCATGTCATGATTTTATTACTTTTGACAATTTAGACTTTTTAATCATCACAGAGCCTTGGTTAACACAGGGAGACCACAGCCGTCTATTGAGGCTGATTTGACATATTTCCATGCACCCCGGCGGTCGGGTAGGGGAGGGGTGGGTTGCCGTTAGTTACAAAAAGATTTTAAATGCACTCTTATTTTACATAGCACTTTTACTTCATTTGAATATCTATTCATTTACAAACCACCCAAGCCATACAACATTTTTATCCAAGAGTTTACTGATTTATTATCTAATTTTATGTCAAAATATGACAAAATCCTGATTTTAGGTGATTTTAATATACATGTCTGCTGCCCTTCCCAGTCGTTGGTTGCTGAATATATGGACACCCTGGAATACTTACTTAGTTACTCAGGCAGTACAAGAACCCAGTCACATCAAAGATCACACCCTTGATTTAGTTTTATACTGCGATCTCAGTCCAGACAATTTTATGATCAAGGATACCTGTGTGTCTGACCACAAAGCAGTGTCTTTTTATCCCAACTACCTTTTAATCATAGTACACCTGTTCGCCGTCAGGTTTTTAATTCTGTCTGCTAGCAATTTTACGGAGGTTTGTACCACTGCTTCTTTAACTGCTTTTTATCCTCATTTAAACACAGAAGAGCTGGTCTCTCTTTTTAATCAAACCTCAAAGTTTTAGTCAAACCACCCTGAACTCCATTGCTCCTTAGAAAGTCGTAAAGGCTAATAGATCACTGCAAGCCAGGCTCAGCTCCACTCAGGAATTAAAAGGAGACTGTAGAAGAAAGGAATGGAAATGGGAAGAGTTCAATTTTAATTGTTTTAGATCGAAATGCAGCCTTTGACACCATGCCATTTTAATTGGCTGTCTAAAAACCTGGGTTGTCAAGGACACTGCACTTGATTGGTTTTACTCATACCTTTTAGACAGAACCGTTGTGGTCACCATAGGTTATTTTTCTCTTCTAAAACAACTCGCATTACCTGTGGTGTACTTAGATCAAAGAAATCCATATTTCTGATATGAAAACACTGATATAAAGATCATATGGAAGAGAAAGTGATCATTTCTTTTCCCACTGTAATCCTTAGTCTTTGATAATGTAATATAGTGTGAATTATTGTGACCATTTAGTTAATTTGAATGAATGTTGTTTAGATGCAGCTTTTTCCCCATGTCATTGCTTCAGTTTAACCTGTTTAATATCTGTGTCGTGGTCTCTCTTGCAGATTCGACAACCCAGCAGCAGTCAGTCCTACTCCAACGAGACAACTGACATTCAACTACCTGCTTCCTGTCAACGCATGGCTTCTGCTGAATCCCTCTGAGCTCTGCTGTGATTGGACTATGGGCACGATCCCTTTGGTGGAGTCCATCCTGGACCTCCGTAATGTGGCCACGTTTATTTTCTACAGTTTTCTGGGCCTGCTGGCTTACCACAGCCTGCGCTACAGACACAGCTCTGCCAAGACGGTCATCATGGTAAGAGAGATTTTCAAGTATATCTATGGTAAAATTATATATACAGTGCAGTAAAATGGTCCCTGCCAGTGGTTTTCTATTGTATGTTGTTTTTGATTCCTTTTACTGTGTATCTTGTATTTTGCTGCTGTACATGGTTGAGGTTGAGCTCATTTGAACTACTTTATAAACTGTTGCTAAGTTAATTGACAGCAATGCATCATATTCAGCTCATCATATGTTTGTCCCCTAAAAAGTCAACTTTTCATGAGCTCAGAAAAACAGCCTTTTTTTGACCTGTGTGACGATGCATTTCCTGCAAATCCAACAGGGATATAAAGAGTTTATTTATTTTAAAGGGTTAGTTCAGATTATTTGAAGTGGTACCAGTAGCTACTTGTACACATACATGGGTTTCTTGTGTTGTTCAGTGTATAATAGTATACAGCACACAACCTACAACAAGCTACGCCAGGGTTTTCCTAGGTTTCTGGAGGGTTACATACTGTGGTTTAATTTTGGAGGTCATGGGATTTTTGTAGGTCACAAAAAACTGTACTTTCATTTTCACATAGTTTTCGAATATTGCAGCATTTTTCCTAAGTTTGTGGAAGACTTAGGTGCACAGCTGGAGGTTTGGGGGACCTTTAGAGGAAAGAAGATAGAAATAGAATAGAAAAGAATTAAGAAAATATTGCATTTTTTGGAGGAGAATCTCTAGAATCGATTATTATTACCATAGTTACCATATGGAAAAGCTAGAACAGATAGTAGACACACTACAAAAACCTTAAAAACAACACTTGATAAAGATTCCCAGATTGATATCAAATCTGGGAAAAGTCATTTAGTTTGTTCAAAAGAAGGGAAAGCCGTGTATTCAGTGCAACTTCATTGGTAATTATCTGTACCATCATGGTAGGTCAAGTGTACAACACGAACATTTTATGCAGCAGTCACCGAAACAAAGATGAAGTAATTGCTTTTATGGTAACTTGTATAATTGTCATTATAAACCATCTTTGTTACAAGGATTGCTGGGAATATAGTTTTGTGGTGACTTGTAAAATTCAAAAGGATTATAAACTGGTGTTGTAGGTATGTTGTTTTTTGCTCTTTTTTTCACCCCCCTAAAGGGTCGTGCTGTATCAGAGATGTACCACATCCATCAAGTGGTTCCTCGTGTTGAACGTACCCATTTTACACCAGAGACTGCAGACAACGACACTTGAACCTATAAAAATACATGCTGATTCAGAACCACTGACCCTAGCATCATAAGCTGCAAACATAATGTTATTTGTACCTTTGTTCTACACATTCATATTTTTATTGATGACATAAAATGTGTGACGTTTTCCGCGTTGCATTGTAAAATCTGTTCAATAATAAATAACAGGAAATATTTGCAGGCAGAGGGATTTAACATAAGCTCTTACTTGAGCTTTAAAAGAGTGAATTAGTGGAGATTGTTCACTGTGGCACACACAAAACAAATTATCTGTTGTGTAATGAACCCATGACTCTTACTTCAAGGTCAGTAAACTTCCTCATAGATCTGCTCTTAGCCTCCGTTTCAGAAGAGGGGACCACAAATCATCACAGAATAAACTGAATAATGACCTTTGTGGTGTTTACTCTGGTCTGCTCAGAGCATTTTGGAAAGTGTTGCATAACAATGTTATACCACATCAACCTACTTAGCTGTCTCACATGGAACATGAGACACGAGTTGTCCACTCATCAGAAGTGCAACATTGTCATTTATCTGCAGATTATTTTCTCACTGCATCTGTTACACTTTTTTGTCTATAAATTACACACTTAACAGTGTACATCATTAGCCTATGAATGAATCATATATACACTGTAATTTCCTTTCTAGGTGAACTTTTCTCACCATTCTTGTCATTTTTCACATTTTGCCTAAGAAATATCATTATAAACAGATCATCAGAAACGTTGCATGTTTATTTGCTGTTCAACTAATCCTTTGACTGACTATTGTTAAACCGTGTTCTACAAACACAGTTCACTTGTGAAGAACAACAATGAGGCCTTTTGTAAAAGTCAGTTCGGTTTAAATTGCCATGCTTTGTGGTGGTAAACGGTGAAGCAGTTGATGTGGATTGTAAATACTTGATTATTTTTAATGGTAGTCTTTATGTGCAAAATGACTAACTGAGCACAGTGAAATAACAGTAATGGTTTTCAGTTATAGAAAACAAGGTTAGAGTCAGGGAAGATTTCTGGGGGTTCTAAAATCTAAAATCAACTACAATTTAGAATATGAAAAACGTCAAAGCAGGGGTTCTCAAAGTGGGGTCTGGGTACCCCTGGAGGTCCCTGAAAGGGGACGTGAAATAATTTGCTATAAATTATCAATTCGTGCTGTATCATTTAAAGTGCATATCTCTAACCCTTTGAGCCAATAAAGCTGCATATCGTGTCTCATTACTTCACCCACATTAGCTTTGAATCAATAGAAACTCTGATATGATTGTGACTCATCATATAAATCTGATATGAATTTTTCACTTCACTCAGGGCACGACCAAACATTCCTGCTGCCGCTTAGCTCGGCTTAGCTGGCAAGCGTGAAAAAATATTTTCTGAAACAATAGGCTTAATTACTACAATGTGTTCAGTAACACGGTTATGATAACTTCTGTTATAATTTTTCTTTCTGTCAATGATTGGAGTAAGGAGCAATAAGTTCCTTATATTATACACTTAGTGAAAATCAGTTCAGGCAGTTAATTAAAAGTCCAGGTTTATCTGGACCATGCCAGTCTTGCTACTGCTCATTTTCTCAAAGCTTTTTAGATCAGTTACTTAAATAATGTGAATTCTGTCAAGTTGAAGCCAAATGCAATTAGGATATCATGACCCCTTGTTTATCACTATGAAACAGGTCTGAAGTATTTAGGTGTAAAGGTTTTAGAATATAAATAGTTCCAGTGGTATGTAAGTGTACAGGAAGCATGTGGGAGGGGGTCAGTGGAAAATGTCCTCTCTTGTAAAGAGGTCCCTGAAAGTTCAGGTGTGAAAGTTCAGGTGTGAAAGTTCAGGTCTGGTCAGGTTCAAAGACCCAAATCAACAGACTAAATATAAAAATCGATTTTCACTTTTCCACTTTTTTTCTGTGTCAAGACACCGAGTCCAGCAGCGATCAGTAATAACAGCTGCCAATCACATAGTTATCCCCCTACCTGCCTGAAAACACCTGTCATTAGATAAGGTCTGCGTCACAGAAGGTGGTAGGATTCTTATTTCCTCTCAGACTATTTGAATTACAATATGCTGAAAGTTAATTATGGATTTTTTGCCCAGTGATGCCAAAAAACTATCAAGCACTGCAGGTTTAATGAATTTAATATTTTCCTCTTCACTAATTGGTGCACTGAAATGGGATGGCGGTAATTGTTTTCTGTCTGTCCTCCAGGCCCTGTCTTTGATCGTTCTGCCTTTCATCCCCGCCTCCAACCTCTTCTTCCCTGTTGGTTTTGTTGTGGCAGAGAGGGTTCTCTATGTGCCCAGTATGGGCTTCTGTGTTCTTGTTGCACATGGATTCAAGATTGTCTCACACAAAGGGTGAGTGCTTCCCCACAATGAGAGGATTTCACCAAACAACACAAACTGCTCTCACCCCTTAGAAACACAAACAATAGAACAACATCATTTCTGTCAGAGGTTGTTTCTTCCTTTGGCCCATATTTGTAAAAGGACGTGCATCTACTTTTAAAAATAGTCAGTACTAATCATTACGGCTGATTTTGAAAAAATATTTAATTAACTAATTTATTGCACAGTTTGTTGTGTTTAATCATGAATGATCTTTTTTTTCTTGAGAGTGAAGCTTGAATGAATGAATGAATGAATGTAGAATCATCACAAAGGGAGTCAATTTAAATTCAAATGCTATCGTTTCAGACATCTTTTTCACATTGAACACTGATTCACTCCTGTGAACTGCAGAGTTCCACTGACACCATCAAGGCCATCGAAATTAAATATCCACTTAGATGTATTTCTTATATGCGTCAATATAACTGACAATTAAAAGGCAAAAACATGTGGTCTGTGTTCAAGCGCCAGATGAATTTGAAAAGGGTCCAAAATAGTCCAGCAAATAGGAAAAAAGAATAGGGAAATAATGCATGATGCAATAATGCAGAGTTTCAGAACATTTGAGATTAGTCCTCCTTTGTATTTATCCAGTTACTGAGACTGAGTCTGTTTCCATTAATAATAATAATAATAGTTTTAGGTGCACAGAACCTTTTATGCAAATATGCAGCCATAACTGCTTAACAAAACAGGATCAGATAAAAAAACAAGTCATTTAAACAAGCAATAATAGCAATAAGTGACAAAAAACAGACAAATAAGTCTCAGCTCAACAAAACATTAACAGAGATGCAGCCACAATTTAAATCAAAATTCAAATAAAATAGTTCCCAATGTATGAGTTAAAAACCAAATTAAAAAGATAGGTCTTCATTCCAACAGAGTTCGCTGTTCTAAGATCCGAGGGGAGGCTGTTCCACACTTTAGGGCCAGACAAACAGGAAGCAAAGACATTTTTACCAAATCAGTGTAATGCAAAACTCTTTCACTTCTGTAGAAACCTGAAGAAGATTTCCTGGTTGATGATTGGAGTCATGTTAACTACACATGCCGTGAAAACCTTCAACAGGAACTGGGACTGGGAGTCAGAATACACTCTGTTCACGTCTGCCCTGAAGGTGAGCTGCATGTGGGTCTTGGTCCAACTCGACATCAGGACCAATTTATAATCACCTTGTGATAAAAATCCTGATCAAACAGTGTGAAAGATCAGCTCTGTTTAACTTATCGGTCACTGAGAAACCCAAAACAAGTCTTTTGTCACGTTATATTCTTCTATTTGTGTGACATTTTAGGTCAACAAGAACAACGCCAAGTTGTGGAATAATGTCGGCCACGCTCTAGAAAACCAAAACAATTACGTTAAGGCCCTGCGCTATTTTCTCCAGGCCACTCGTGTGCAGCCAGGTAAGAAAAAGAAACCATTTCTAAATCATATAACACAGGGTCTACATTTGTCCCGTCATTTAATCATCCAGTGTTTCCTCTTGGGTTCTCTTTTGGAGCAGTGGGAGGAAAGGGGTTTGTTGGAGGATACATTTGGGGGTACATCAATAATTTGCTGATTAAATAATTTAAAAATTATTTAAAAAAAATAGTGGTTATGGAATTATTTGCTATTTTTTGCCCTGCATTCACAAAAGCATGATGACAGTATGGCTGTATGTTTACAACCAAACTTTACACTGTTCCTTGTTTCCCTCTTTCTGTCCTGTTTATTTAAATTATTGCTAAATTAAATTGTCAGCAAACGTCTTGTCTTTTTGTATCAATTGTTTCAGATTAAAAGCCTCTGCAGAGTCGTGGTGACCTCATGACACAGGAATTTAAAAATCTGATTGTTGCAGCCGCTGCAAAGTGAATATAAAAGATATCCTGTCATGCTTTTTTTCTTGTTATTGCTGCTGTTAGTTGTCGAGTGTTGGACACAGCAGCACACTCTGACAGACTGAGTGAACTCAGGGTCTGGGGAAAAAGAACAGAACATCTTGTAATACATTAGCTCTAATTTGGTTAAACTGATCGCACTGTTTTCTTTAGTTTTTTGAGACAGTAAGAGATGATAATTCAATTTAGTGTTTCTATCTGTTATGTTTGTGGAGTTGTTTAGGAAATTCCCTTTTAAGTGCTTTTCAGCCTCTGCTTTTGTTTGTGGTTTTCCTGCGTTTGTTCTGTAACAGATCAGGGTTTTTCTGGGTTGGGGTTAGGATACAGGCAGCAGCTACTGTAAATCACACACACATGCACTGCTATACGTGTGAGTCATGCCCACTGTGCATGTGGACGCTTACAGAGATCAAGCATGCCATGTAGTTACAGGAAATGACATTTAACATACTGCAGACATACATGTTCAGATCCTTTGTGAATGTCACTGCTGTCTTGAAACGGATCAACGGATCAGGCCACTCTTTATTGTTCACTGGGTCCTGAGCAGTTTCCAGGAACACAGTTGTTAGAGAGGAATGAATAGGGCTGTCACCATCATGACATATCTGGTGACAAATAATTGTCATACAAATGATTGACATCTTCTACTGCGGTGGTGGTGGATCCACAGATGGAGTTTTAGATTTGTGGTGTTTGCACCCTTTGCTGCAAATCAAACAAACCTCTTCCTCCAAGTTACTGGACTTAGGTTTTAAAAAACAGTGGTGTTGTGGTTTTGCTAATGTAAGAGTTACGAGCTCAAAATAAGTTTTGACTTAAGCAAGCATCTCACTCTTTAGAAATACTAAGTCATTATGATTTACAGGATCTTTTTTTACTGCAACACACTGGTGGACATTGGCATCCGTTGATTTCCATCCAAATGTATCGCAAATTTTCAACACATGGAAAAAGAAAAAACTTTCACTAATACAGAAAGCTAAAAAAGATAAAAACATAACATAACTCCTACACCTCAAAGTGACATCTTCAGAGAATTTTTTTTCATCAACCAACAATCCAAACGCTAAACATGTTTCACCGACCGTAACAGCACAGAATCGGGAAAATATTTAGTTTTACTGCTGATCTTTTTGTCTATCAATTATCAATTATTATGTAGCAGTAAAACATTTTGCAGGGATACCAGAGGTGAGGAGACCACAGCATAGAAACACACTACCTCTGTATCGTCACCTCATTTTCCTTAAACTAGAAACTGCTCACATGTGGAACAGCCAACCTATTGTTTGAAAAAGACCTTATGACTGCAAGAAACAATAAATATCACATTAGTTTTATGAGCTAAAATGTCTATCAACCACAGATAAGGCCTTCTTAGTACTTGTTTTTTGTTTCATAACTCCGTGTTCAGGAAGCCTGTACTCATCGGACGCATCAGCTGCATTTTTTCCGGTTCACCACCCAACAGTGTTTCCCTGAGATTAAAGATGTAAACACATTAACACATGAGGATTTCCTGTCATGCTAATCACCAAGCAGGCGTCCTGACTGACTTGTTTGCAACTCCTCACATTTTCTACTAGTTCTAAGAAGGACTTACTACTTTCAGTCTAAACTCTAAAGCTGCTTCTTATCTACATCTATAGTAAACAAATGACTAATCAGTCTGTGTTTAAGCAGTGAAGTGTGGTCACGTGACTATCAGGTGTGTAGACCACGTGAAATGGACGCCAACGAGTCCAAACAATAACCACGGCCTCTGTTGTTTGATGATATGTTTATAGATACCATTTGTTGTATTGTCCATAAAAACCATCAAATCATGCGGTCCTGTTTTATAAGCATCTTATGCTTCATTGAAAGCTCTAAATAAAAGGACTGTGATTGGTTGATGATGATTTTCTTTATGGACAGAGGTAGAGCTACAACTAACAATTATTTTACTGTAGTTGTTGATCAATCTGTCCATTATTTTCTTAACTAATCAATTAATGGTTCGGTTCATAAAATGTCAGAAAATGGAGAAAATGTACTTCACAAAACCCAAGACGACGACGACAAATGATGATGACGACCATAAAGATATTCAGTTTACTGTCACAGGAGTGAACAAGACCAGAAAATATTCACATTCAAGAGGCTGGAATCAATTTAAAAAAATGACTCAAACCAGTTATTAATTATCAAAATAGTTGTCGATAAATGTAATAGTCAACAACAACTCGATTTGTCATTATTACAAATGTAATAAATGTAAGCACTTATTTCTAACGTGGTCCCAAGATTTTAGACCAAAACTATCACAAGACATTTCAATAAGTCTAAACAACTAATCCTGATGCTCAGAACACATCACCACCAATCAACCAATGAAAATGACAAACACATCAAAATCCACAGTAACAGTATTATTACACAATTAACGTCTCTACTCCACATAATGTCTCTGCAGATGACATCGGTGCGCACATGAACGTTGGAAGAACCTACAAGAACTTAAACAAGTCCAGAGAGGCTGAAGACGCCTACTTGGTTGCCAAATCCCTCATGCCACAGGTAATTAATCTTTTCACATACGACCCTCGGATGTTTGAAGCGACTTCCACGGAGGTAAACCAAAGTTCAAACTGGAACAGCCTTCATTCATCTTTTAAGCCGAGCCACACCTCTTCATTCATACGGTGTCCTTCCCTTGAAGGACACAGTTACCTGTTATTCATGTTAAGAATGCGAGGCTTGTTGTGGGCAGTTACCATGAGGTGGTGCCGAATAACACAGGCCACGGCAACTAATAAATCATATGATATTACATACCGACAGAAACATCTCAAAGAATTACAGTCGTGTTCGGTTAATTGGTAAAAACTGTCTGTCTTTGAGTGACACGTGTAAGCTCTTTGTTTCTGTCAATGCACTGATTAAAAAAGGTCAAATGTCAAGCACACGTTACATTATCAAGAGCAGTTTAATATCAAGAGCCGACTCCTCCTACCTGTTCTGATTCTGGTGGTTATCGTGTGGAATTAAGATCTGATCTTTGAAAGTCGGCTTCATTTGATTTAAATGAGACCAGACTGTGTTACAACACGGTCTGAAGCATTATTTGGGCAATATTGTAGGTATTTAAGTATTTAAGGTAATTAAGGTAGTACATTGTTCTCACAATGGTTAAACAAGGTCTGTCTGAGAAAGTAGAAGTGTAGGACTGGGTGATGTGGCCAAAAATATTTCATGATTAAAAATGTTCATATCAGTCGATATCAATAATTATCATGATATATGTCAAATCAGGAGTGAAATTTAAAGAATGTAGATGGTTAATTGTGGGTTTAAACTATTCGTAATGTAACAAGACGAAAACATCATAAAAGACACCGCGTGATGAAAACAAATCAAATCATTTCTGAGAGACTTCTGAGACATTTCTTCATTCTGTAAAATACTTGCATTGGATAACTGCATATATGTGTCTGTCCCTATCAATTTAACCATAAGTAAATAATAATTACGAACTTTAAGGACTAATGGCGACTTCTCTGGCTGCTCGTCAGGTCATCCCTGGTAAAAAGTACGCGACACGTGTGGCCCCGAACCATCTGAACGTTTACATAAACCTGGCCAATCTGATTCGTGCAAACGAGTCGCGGCTAGAAGAGGCCGACCAGCTCTACCGCCAAGCAATCAGCATGAGGCCCGACTTCAAACAGGCCTACATCAGCAGGTAAGATTTTAACTTGGCAGTAGCAGCAGTAACCGAGACTTAGCGAAGGGTCACTTATCCCTATTTTTCATTTTCACTTGTGTACAGAAAAACGGCCTGAGATTCTCACATGTATCTGTACCTTTTTAATTGACTAAACTGTATTTGACCCAGAGGTGAGCTGCTGCTGAAAATGAACAAGCTCACAGAGGCCCGGGACGCCTACCTCCGAGCCCTGGAGCTGGACCGCACCAACGCCGACCTGTGGTACAACCTGGCCATCGTCAACATCGAGATGAAGGAGCCGTCGGAAGCCCTGAAGAACTTCAACCACGCTCTGGAGCTCAACCCGCGACATAAACTGGCACTCTTCAACTCGGCGCTTCTCATGCAGGAGTCCGGTGAGTGGGGTCTGCCAGATCTGCAACGGAAAGTGAACAGTTTCAAATTAAATCCAGCCGAAGTAAAACCAGGACTCCACTTTCTACGGGAAAAGTGTTAGTTGGCACTTATCTAAGGCCCCTTTCACGCCAGCTAGTGTGAACAAAGGAAATAACCTGAAATTACCTTTAGGGTGTAACCCGGTTTCTTAAGAACCGACGCTTAAGTTACAGTGAACCCTGCGTGCACCAGCACAGAGCTCATGGGTACATTTGTGTGAAGTCACACTTCACTGACAATAAAAACACTTAATAAGCAGTTCTGTTTACAGCAGGCTTGACTGGCTGCTTGGCCGGTTTATGTTAGCTTTTCCACCCACCTTTTTTTACTTTTGTACATCTTGTTACAGTGTTCATACACTCTTTTCTACCTGCTGCTGCAGGTTAATCCACGTTTATAATGTACAGTATATGTACAGTAGAGAAGTGTACATTGGAGCCATAATCCTCAAGAACGACATGTGTTTTTTGAACAGTTCAAACTAAATTAACAAAGAGGCAAGTCAGTCATTAAAGTAGAAAAGTTTCTTGGCAACAGGACGTGTGTTTCTTTTGCTGCACGCTCACCTCAGTATGACCCAAAAACCTTTGATATACCGTTGAAGCCTATAAAATGGAATCATTGCAAAGGGGGGGGAAAATCTGCGTTATTGCTACTCGCTCAAAATCAAAGAGCTTCTATAAATGTGTATAAACATCAGAAAAAGCCACACTCACTCTGAGCAAACACCATAAATATTATAGAACATACCCCATAACCTTTGGTGTACAGTCTCTATACTGCTGGCCTTTTCTCCCTTTAGAAAATGTTCTCATCACATTCAGTTTGTTTTTCCTTGAAGCCTGAAATGAATAGATGTTTAATTTAAGTCAATGTCTTATCTCAGAATCACATCCTGCCTTCTGTGTGAAGTTGTACACACATAACACACATACGTATACACATAAAACCCACCGTGACTGTGTAACTGTGGAGTTTTAGTGTAGATAAACGACACTCACAGAACATCATGTATACATGTGATATGATTGTTTTCACATTTTTGCTGCATTCTCCAGTAGCTTTTTATTTGTGTAGTCCTTTGTTAACTCTCGACTATTCATCAGATGACAAATCGGATGACAAAAAAAAAAAAAAAGTTCAGCTGCAGGTCACTTGACAGTTTGCAGCCTGTGTAACCCTGACGCCCACGGAGCTGCCGTGGACGCTCTGAAGGGCCCTCCAGCACCCTCCACATGTTCTGGATACATTCCTCACATTCCTACCAGTACTACTAGTCATTAGTCACTAGTCGTTTAAGCGCACAAGTAACTCAATGAAAGACAGAAAGACAGACAGAAAGGGATTATTCCATTTAACTCCACTCAGGTTTCTTATTGCAGTGGCAGAACAGGTATTCAACCAGTACAAGCAGCTCCATATACATCTTAAAGTATCTCAAATACTAGAAAACAAATATATTTGGGTAGGAGCAATTCTTGGAGAATAGGTGCAGTTTGGATGGGATGTATTTATATGTGAAAATCCAAGAAAATTCCACAACACTCTTTGTAAATAATCAAATGTGAATTAAACTATTAAAATTAATCCCATTTATTTATTTCTTATTATGGTCATATTAAGCCCAATAACTCCACATATTTCGGCATCAACCCTCCGTCGGGGGAGTCAAAAGGTTTTTTTATTATACTTCATATAAAGTATAAAGTAATATAGTGTTAATGTTTGGTCCAAATTTCAACCCAATCCAGTGAAAAATAAGCAATTGGTGAGGCTTTGAATACACAAACTGAGCTCAGCTCAGACGACCAAATTTCTTTTGAGATTTACGATTTTGTTCACATCTCTGTCTCTGCTTTTCATTAATTGCCTGATTTGACTGACTGATAATTAATGTTCAATATTTATCCGGCAGGTGAGCCCAAGTTCTGGCCTGAGGCCAACCGTCGTTTCCTGATGTACGTGGAGGAGGAGCCAGAAGACGCCAACGGTTACTTCAACCTCGGCATGCTGGCCATGGACGCCAATGAAAACGCAGCAGCGGAGCGGTGGATGCGGAAAGCCATCGGTCTTCAGGCCGGTTTCCGCAGCGCGCTCTTTAACCTGGCGCTGCTTTACTCTCAGTCCAAACGAGAGATAGACGCGCTGCCTGTGTTGGATGAGCTGCTGCGCCACCATCCGGAGCACATCAAGGGTCTGATCCTGAAAGGCGACATCCTCATGAACCACAAGAAGGACACGCAGGGCGCTAAAACCTGCTTTGAGCGCATTTTACGCATGGACCCCACCAACGTGCAAGGCAAACACAACTTGTGCGTGGTCTACTTCGAGGAGCGCGACCTGCCACGAGCAGAGCGCTGCCTGGAGGAGACCCTCGCGCTGGCACCGAACGAGGAGTACGTGAAGCGCCATTTGAGTATCGTACGCAGTAAAATGGCTGCCATGAGCGCGGCAGGGCACCCGTTGAGCTCAGCAGAGGGAGCCAGCGAACAGGCCAGGGAGGACAAACAGAAGAGAGTCAAGGAAGGGGTGGAGGGTGAGGAGGAAGGGAAGGGAGCTGATGCTGTTGGAAAGGGGGCTGGGGGTGAGAAGAATGTGCGGAAATCCTCTGCAGAAAGCCTCGGAGGTGTGGGTGTGGACCAATCAGAGTCTTTGGACAGTAGCCAGTCTGACAAGCGGACTAAGGGTAAGTCCACTAAAGAGATTAAAGATATAGAGAAAAAACGGGCAGCTGCGTTGAAGAGACTAGAGGAGATTGAGCGCATATTAAGTGGTGATTGACATTGTGGTAATTTATAGCCGGACTTCTTTTATAAGACTGCTTTTTTCCCCTGTTAGAAATGTGTAATCGGTTGCTATTTTATCACTTTGATTTTGTTCGCAGGCGGCTCCTTCTCTGCTCCTGCTCTTTAACACTAATCATGCTAAGAAGGGAAATGTTTATCTGCACATGAAACTCACGTAACAATAAGCACAAAGCCAGTTTGGGAGAATCTATTTAAAGCTTCGGCAGATGTAGATGCCAGCGCGTGTGTGCTTCATCTGAATGTGACTTCATATATCTAGATCTGCAGTAGTATTGTTGTTTTTTTTCCTCGTGTAGTCATTGTTTATCACTGGATTTTTGATTCTAAGATGTGACTCACTCTTGTGTTATTGTTTTTAAAAACAGAATGATTGTATCATGGACAATTAAAGGAAATGACGAGTTCCCCAGATTTCCTCAAGGCAGGATGATATCCTCAAAATAACCTGAGAGAAAAATAACCCTCCACGCTACATCAAAACCAGGCTTCTGTTTCGCTGGAGCAACGTCCGCTAATCTGTATTGATCTCACTTCCTGCCTCTACATCATCGACCATTTCTGCTCACAGCTGTCTTCACTGCAGAATTTCATTGTGATCCCATTTATGGACTAGTATCTGTTACATTTCTCTCCACGCCTGCCTTTCTTTTTTCTTTTTTTTTTTTTTTTAAGACTCACATCCTTTTTTTAGTGGATTTTCCGGCTAAACAATCCCGTACACATCACTCTGACCTGGGAGACACTCTCTCTTCATGTAACAGTCAACAATGACGTTTATCCTCAGCATCAGGCCTCGTCATGTGTTCCTCATTCTGCAAAGTCCCTTCCACTTCACAGGGAGAATTTTCATATCACATCTGCAGAAACATTTCCCCTGCTTCATCCTGCTCTACACTGACGATTTGGTTGTAGGTTACTGGCAGTGAAATACTTTTGGGACGTTCCGTATTTTCATGTGGTAGCCTTTGAATTCATCATCTTCTGTGATGACTCTGAATTTCTCTGTTGTTATTAGCGATGGGGCTGACAGGGCGAATCTGGCCAAAAGATCATATGACGGTCCTTTGAGGCAGAATCACAATCCACGAGTTTTACTCACAGCTGGAAAAATGTAGGCTTGTTACAACCAAAGAGGGTTTTCCCTACTGTAGGTTTCTGGAGATCTCAGGCAGCGTGAAGCCGTTTGTTGTTGTTCAACTGAAAGCTCTGAATTTTGACACAATATTGCAATATTTAGAAAACAGCTTGAAGAAACATACACTGTCAATTCTAGCACATGCGGTGCACTGTAAATACACAGATGTTATACTCGTAACAGTCAAAAAGTCGAGTGTGGAACGATGGACGCTTCTCACCCTCAGTGGTCTCCATCTTGGCTCCATAGCAGGAGGAGAGGCACCACCAAACGTATGAAAATACTGGCCGAGGAAGCTGCAGCGCAATTGTCCTTAGCTTTGTTAACCAAGCTTTAGCTGAAAGATGTTCTTGCGCAACACTCTGCCTGGTTAGAATTTGTCATTAAAAAGATGCGTCACAGTTTAATAAAGTGACAAAAAAAAAATGTTTTTGAGGTAAGATTTTGCACTTCTGTTCCCTCGACTCAGTCAGTGGCTGTTTTGAGTGGGTTTTTGGTTTGACACCTGAAATGAGCTCAGTGTTTTACAGGAGTTTGGGAGATTTGTACATTATCTTCTACAACAAAAAATACAAAATACCCACTTGTGTATCTGGAAGCTTTTACACATCTTAAAAAAAAAGGCAGTTGCCACCAAGCAGCTAAATGAGACCACAGAGGTTGTCGGGACATTGAACCGGGTCATCGCACCGAACACGAAAGCTCATCTACTTCTAGTCCACCTTCACAGCCTCGTCATGTTGCTCTGCTTCATACTGTTCTAGCTAGACGAGATCACAGTAAGAGGAAAGGTTTTTGTAGAAGAGGTGAGCACGTGAAATCAAACGTTGGAAACTTCGTGATGTTATCCTTGAAGTTACTGATTTTCATTTAGCACTGAGGTTATTTTCTGCAATAATCCAAACGCCCGTGGGCGCCGGGCAGCGCTAACGTCCGCATTGAACGATGGGTTTAACATCGTTGCTTGAGCAAAGCATCTGTGTAAAATCAGGATTACTACTCGTTGGACGTCTGCAGCCACCAGCAGCTCACCGAGCGCGGTCATTCATCGATGCCTGACGTCGTAATGATACTAATTTTTCATCGACAGCAAAACATGTCACATAAACTCCTGCAGGGTAAAGTGGACTAAACACTTTTAGCATTGACAGACATTAAAGAATCGCCATAAACTTAGCAACAGTATATCAAAACGATGACATTTTCTTTTTATCACTCAGCCCAGAAATTATGCCAAATTAAGATCGTGTGTGATATAAGATCATCAGATCGCCCCGCCCCAATTTCCAACATTTAAATCTGCTGTGGGCTTGAAGAGAAATCAGAAGTCGTCCTCCCCTTAAAATCCTGTTTCCGCTCATCTTCCTCTTCTACTGTCAGCTGTTTTCCAACAGGTTTGACAACTTAAAACAGCTCTTTGCTGTGAACGAGGCCGATTCCACGTCACGCGCCTGTTGCCTACACTTAAAACAGTTTGGTGGGTTTGTAAGGGGTTAATCCTCCATCGCAGCCTGTGAACTTAAGATGAGCTGTGAAACAGGAAGGATCGTTCAATTCATCATTTGTTTGTCACAAAGCGAATTAAGTAGAGTTGTTAAAATATTCCTCCCTTTCACAGCTCCCATCATGTTCCTGTTTTCATTTCACAGTGCAATAATTAGTTTGAGTACAATAACACTGTGCTCAGTGCAGCGGGAGAAAACTGATTACTGTAGGTTGGGAGCACTGTGGTGGTACTATAGAGCTTTGCTATGCATTAACTGTGTTCAGCTCTAAAAATAAATCTTTGTACATATTTTGACGGTGTTTTACTTGTACCCAGTGTTATTTATTATTTTTATATGCACTGCAAATGCTGTAGATGTTTTTTTGTTTACCACTGACAGTATGCTTTACAATCATGGTGCATTATTTTGTCTTTCAGTATATGTACTGTCATTTATTCTACATGCCATAGATCACTTAAATACTAGAGCCCACGTCAGTGTTAAGAGTATTTAAACCATCTGCCCCCAGTAAAGTTGGTACATTTGTGAATGAGGACGCATCCTGTTTGCAACTTTTTCTTTGTCACCTGATTTTGCAGAGCAACTGATTTTTGTACGATTTAAGATTTTTTTAAAATAATGCAATATCCCTTGGTGGTGGGGGTCTAGGATAATAAATAAAGTGAGATGACGACTCGATGCTTGTGCTTCAGTGTTTCTTTGCGGTTCATCTGATTCCATGCCAATTTCCATCCTCAAATTGAGTTCGAAATTTAAATTCAATGTACCAAAGTATGCCATCATTAAGTTTTCAATCTAATGTCATTTGCAAATACACGACATCTAATGCAACTATTTATCCCCGACTTGGTTGGAACATTTTTGTGAAGATGCTCTAGATAAAAGATTGGAAAAAGCAAAAACATACAGAGGATACTGTTTGGGGGATTGATAAAGGGTTAGTTTGTCTAAATTACAAAAGACTCACCTCTCAGTAGTCGTGATGCCACAAATAGAACCGGCTTCTTAAACCAAGAACCTGTAAAAAACAACGAATAGCTCTGTTTAAAAATTGTGTAAGTGAAGAACTAGTTCATGAATTTGTTCAAATAAATCCTCATGTTCAAGTCAGGTTTTGTTTCATTTAACTAGACTCTAAACTAGAAAAAAATCATCCATCTGTGAAGCTCAGTATTTAACCATTTCATTAATGAATTATGAGAAAAGTTACTCAATTGTTCATACATGTGGACACCACGTAACGAAGGAGTAAAAAGACCTACAAAGCCACAGCTGACGATAAGGAAGGTCATGTCGTTTGTAGGTTCTGAACTCAAGTATTTAAAAAACACAAGGAGACATATTTTATCAACGACAGAGAGGAGGTGATGGTAACAACTGTGGTTAAATATATGCAGAAATGGTTCAATGATGTCAAACTTTGTTCATTCTCAGTTCATGTTCAACAGTCTCAGTCAAATGTCTTCATACCAAATAAATACATTCAGGCAGATTAACAGGCTCTGGAAAACATCATTCTTGCTTCCTGTTTTGCTAACCCTACGCCCCAGTCTTTGTGAAAGGACGGTTTAGATAGTGATGAGCAATTTATTCATCTTATTTCATCAGTTTCCTTTTCATTCTTTACCTGAGTCGACATCTTTGAAGCGTTTCGTGCACGGCTACACGTGGGCCACCGCTGTCGGCCATCTTGGGTCGAGGATGACACCAATCGATTCATTTTTGGAAAACGAGATGGTAACTACTGTTGGATCAAGTGACGTCGCCCCCAAGTGTTTTGGAGACTCAGTCATGATAAATTAACCTAAAATGTGGACCCTGTGATTCAAGGGATTAAAGTATTTAAAGTATCTGTATCTGATGTGTTTGGTTCATTTTATTGCTGAGCTCATTTGAACGACTTTATAAACTGTTGGTATTTTAATCCACATCAATGCATCGTGTTCTAGAAGACCCTCATCTGTCCTGTGAGAAGGTCAACCGTTCCTGAGCTCAGACAAACAGGCCTGTTTCCAGCTTCGTGACCATGTATTTTCCCGTGAATCCAAGAGGGTTTTTGAAGAGTTTATTTAGTTTAAGAAGGAGGAGAGTTTGAAACTCAACCCATAAAGGAGACACTTCATCCTTGAGTTTATCACAAACGTTCAACATCAACACATTTGGAGATACATGGTTTTCACTGGACAGGAAGGCGGAGGTGGCAAAAGTACACACTTCCTGTAGAAGTACAGATACTTGAAGTACTGATTCAAGTACAGGCTCGGAAACGAAACCTTTAAATGTATAAAAGTAAATAAAAATGGCTTTTTAAAGGAACATGTTGAATAAGACTGAACTCATTTTGTTCATTTTCTTTATTTTATTTCAGCGTTAAATCAAAATGAACACAATAAACACTAAATCACAAAATCAGGTGTTGTTATGTTGTCTCGTTTTCATCTTGTTACTTCTGTCGTGTGTGATTTGGTTTGTCTTTTCTTTGCGTTATTGCTCCGTGCATTTGGGTTGAAGTCACGATGGGAAGGAGCACCGTGACACAAAATAAAAGTCATCCATCATTCACCTCAAATGCATTAAAACTGAAGGAACGAGTCTGTTTCGGAAATGTAAGGAGGAGATATTTTTGTTAAAATGTAGGGAACAAAAGGAAAAATAAATACCTGAAAAACGTATTATTTGCTTCCCACCTCTGATGGAAGAGGATGAAAACCTGTAGAGGAATAAAACGTTTGTCTCTGAGACGTAGTTACATTTCCATAAAATAACCTCATATTTGTACTTCTATTTGAACTTATGTTACATTCCAGAAGTTTTAAAGACCGTGACCTTTTACTTCTGGACGTTCCAGTGTGAGCTTTTCGACGCTCTTCGCTCGGAGTCAGAGCGTCGTTTGTTTCAGCCTGAGTGGAGCAAACCGTCAAACCGTCGCTCACAATGTGATGAGCCGCTGGCCTCCACGCTTCGCCTCGGGACCTTCGCTGTCAAACATACCTGCTGTGCATCGTTTACCTGATGCTTTGTCGTCAGGAGACACTGTGGCTGCTTTCATCCACTTAGTGAATTGTCCAATTACGGAGGCAGTAGAGCAATAAAAAGGACTGAAAAATCATACAGAGCCAAGAAAATGAAAAAGATAAGGCTATGCATCAATGAACCGCTGACGTTCAGATGCAGCTGGTGATAACATGAAGCTGTAGCTTATACAATCTGACACAAAATGTACCATTTAGGTTGATGTGTCTCTGCTTTTTATGCTCAGTGGCATTTATGGATTTATTACTGTAGAGGTGGAGGCAAGGAAGGACTTGTTCCTAGAGTTTTCTGGTGTCTACTTTACTTAAGTATTTATTACAGCTGTTTCCTCACTACATTTAACACAAATATCTGTACTTTCTAGTCCTTACGAAACAGGCCTGTTACTTACGTTTTACGGTATTTGAAGGGAATTATCCAGGATTTTTATTTTGCAATATTGGATGCATTAGAGAGAGAAATAAAAGACGTAACAAGATGAAAACGACATAAAGACATTTCAGAGCCTTAATGCAGTACAGAAGTCGAATCAGTACTTCTACTTAAAGAACGGTGTGTACTTTTACCACCTCTGATTAACTGGAGACAGAATCAGGGAGATGAATAAATGTGGCGCCCATTAACAGGTCATTTCATCTGGGAGCTTCTCCACAACCACCGTCCAGTCTCTGGTGTCAAAGCCCTGGATGTTGTAAAAGCTCCATCCACACCATCCACCTCCTGCTGACTGAGACTGCACTGGTTCAGACACTCAAATATCAATAGACACGTATCTAGAAATGTTGATGTGTAGCATTTACACATAGTTGTGGTCTGCAGAAATTTTTTTCTGGCAGCTACGTTTCAAATGTCTTTTTAGAAATATGCTTTTCTGTCAAACGACAAAGACAATTGAAAGACGTAAATAACAAAAATAACATGAAAGATACAACATGACGCAAAAGATGCAACACGACGTAAATAACATAAAAGACATGACAAGGCAAAAACAGCATAAAAGACAAAACAAAGACAAAAATGACGTAAAAGACGTAGATGAACAGTGTTTGCTCTCTGTGTGCAGCGCATCCTCTTTGTCCTTTAACTCTAATGGTCTTAATTCAACTTTTTTTATTATCATTTTTGGAAATGAAATGACCTGAGGTTGGGGAACAGCTGTAGCTTCGAGGTAAAACGTGATTCAAAGGCTTGGACTAAATGACACAGCATCACTCTTCCTTCTGAGTGATTACCGCCTGCGTGACCTCGATGGAGAACACAACACAGATTACATCTGCGGTCAAGCCTCGCAGCTTTCAACCAAATGTTTGAGCGGCTGTCAGAGTTTTATGAGAAACAGTTAACACACAATAAATAGACATAGCTTATCTACATTTTTATAACTTGCAAAATATTAGTCTAAGCTGTTATTTGCAGATGTTTGTGTGGCTTGTAAGTACATGCCTGTCTAATGGTGAGCCTTGAGCTATTTACCAAATACTTTTCTGGATTTTTTCAAAGCAGCGGTGAATAGAATGAGCCGGTGGATGGATGTGTTTCTCGATCCCTGGCTTCTGTAATTACCTTCTCAGAAAGTCAGTCACACGTCACTGCAGTACTTGACCTGCTCTGGAAACCATCAGTCCACACAGGACTCACACGCATCAGTTCAACAAATGAGGCTTTTAATTCAAGTGCACAAAGTGTCAAAAACATTTCTCCTTTATCTGCTGAACTGCGTAAAGGTCATGCATGAAAAGAAAACATGGAGGCCTGGTGGCGATGTAAAGATAAATAAGGCTTTATTGAGCTTCATGGCAGAAATTCAGGTGTTTCCACACACTCTGTACTCAAGTACAACTACCTGACTCTGATTCTTCTACGGTTCAACTCGTCTCCCTTCACCGTCTGCGTTTCACACGTTCAAGCTCCTCGAATCAGTTCATATGTAATAAATAAATATAGTTTTATTTTTTTTTCTACTTGTCTAAGAAGGTGGTTGTATGTCTTGAGCCTTCAGCTATGCAACAAATACTTCGGTTTCTGGATCTTTTCCACAGTGAAAAGAATGAGCTGGAGGATCGATGTTTCTCGCTCAGTGGCATCCATAATTACCTTTTCAGAAAATCAGTCACACGTCACTAAAGTACTTACCACTCCTGTAAACCAGAAGCCCACAGAGGATTCAAATGCAGCATCTGAAGTCACAAATCATCACGCGCTCGAAACCAGTTCGTATTACAAATGCTGGTTTGTATCAGGGCTGGGTGATAAAATGACCCACATGAACAGAAGACATGGAGGTCTGGTGGAGATCAAAAGATAAATAAGACATCACTCATCCACTACACCTGCAAGAGTCTTCAAGCTATGATTTGCAACATTTGTGCAGCAAAATATGTAAAAATGACTAGACCTATGTTATATATTTTGTTGACTTGTGTACTTAGATCAGGTGTTTCCCAGAATGTTCAAATTCACAGAAATCCGAGAGACGATGCCAATTCAAACAAGAAAACAAATCAAAAAGACATTGCAACCAACAGCTCTCCTGATCCGCGTAAATCTGTCGGTAAATTAAAGGAAAGCATTCCTGCACGGAGAAGAGACGCAGAAGGCTTTTTACCCCAAAGAATATATTCAGACGTTTGTAATCACCGTAATCTCCAACATATCGATTAGTAACTGTCACCTAATGACATATTTACTGTCTAGTGTCGTCTGCCTTTTTTTTATTCATATTATTAATAGGAATAATGGCTAAAAAAAGCTAAATCAAGTGCTTTATAAATGTCGGATCTGTTGTTTCTGACCATGAAAAGTTAAAAACTTCACTGACAGCCATGTATGTAGGATTTAAGGCCTCTTTTTCACCGACGGTATCAGGTCAACTCGCCTCGACTCGGCATGTTCTGCCGTTTCCATGACGTGACAGAAGGGACCACCAGGTTCTATCAGATTCTACTTCTAATCACCCATGTCGAGGTTCCAAGCGGCTAAAGCGATACTAAACATGACATAAAATCATGCAGATAACTGATACGATACAGAATCATCATCGCTGCATCAATGCGTATGTGTGTCATCATGTCAAGTCCAAGCTAGTGGGAAATTTCCAAAAACGTTGGAGCAAATTTTCAAGTAGGCTCTATCTTGATAAATACCACAGATTTGAGTCTAAATAACTATATTCCCACCTGAGAAAATCTTAAAATATTTTATGTTTCATTTCAGAATTGCTTTTGAAGTTTTCCTCCTCCACTGCTGCGTCGCTATGACAACCAGTCACGCTGAGGGAGGACTCCACCCACAGTGGAAATGCAACGTTCTGGTGCTAAAACCGAGCCGAGTCAAGTAAAAAGGGGAGGCGAGTTGAGCTGATAGCGTCAGTGGAAAAGTGGCATTACATGCACGTTTTGATGGTGGGGGAAACCAGAGCATCACAAACACCACACAGAAAAGCCCTGTTCTGTCCTGAATGTGAACTCAGGACCTTTTGCTGTGAGGCAACAGTGCTAATTAGTAGCTCTATGGTGAGCTTTGTCCTAGAACAGATGGATGAAAATAAAGTGAATGGAGGTTAAATGTAGACCGTGACCTGAAACCCAAAGGACATTTCAGCCCCTGAGGTTAAACCACACAATGCACCTGGTTATAAAATGCACAGCTGTAACCTGCAGCTTGTTTAGTTGGACAGTTGTCTATTTCTGAAGATACTAAAATAGTAGCTGAATTAGTAGAAGTAGATTTGTGACGGGAAATTTAATGTGGATACCGCGTTAGTATAAATCTGTGATGCCAATAAAGAAATCTTTAACAAATTAGAATTGTTTCAGATTTATTGCATTTGTTTTTAGTATTTTTCTGACTTGGATAAAAAATAGCTTTCCCTTTATGTTTCCTAGAATTAATTGCTGAGTCTTGGAAACTAATGACAGAGCAAATAATAAAGCTCACATTTTTTGGCCTCTTTGCACTGGCTTTAAATGTCTTCCTTGCACTCTCTTTGGAATTCTGTTCATTATCTTTAATATCCAGTATGTTGTGGCTCAACCTCAGATCTTTATGTTTCAACATGCTTTCAACTGTAGCAATGTTTCATTAGATTAAGGATTAAAAGAGTGTGTGATGATGTAGCAACATCGATGTTGAGCTGGTGTTCTGTTTGATTTGGACGCTTTAATATTCTGGTGGTCCATCTTTCAATTATTCATCCATCTATTATCCTTTGCTTATCCGGGTCCAGGTTCCATTGGCAGCAGCCTGAGCAGGGAATTCTCCTCCTCTTCCTCCTCTTCCTCCTCCTCCTCCTCCTCCTCCACCTGCTCCGTGGCTAATTAATAATACATTTCCTTTATAGAGTGCTTTTCAGGTTTGTCAAAGATGCTTTACAGAAGTTACTGCGTCACGTTCGCGTTCCTCCATGTTTGTTTTTTGTTGCCTTCATGAGAACTTCCTACCTGCATCCACGAAGAACACAAAGCATCCAAATGAAGAAAAATCTTGCCCTAAGAGTGTGATTTATTCCGATTGTCACCTTTTAGTATTTCCTCGTGTTTTTTTTGTCTTCAGTAGAGTCTAATAACCAAAGCATTTCTCTGTGGCTTTTTAGTTTAAATAAGTCTAATAACCGATTTCATGATGAGTTTTGTCATTTAAGTGCTGCTGAGATGGATTTAAAAGATAATTCTGATTTTCTATACTATAGTCCATAAACTTCTGGAGCTTTTTGTTAAAAACTTCTCTTCTGTTTTGTGAAGAAGAAACAAGCCGGTTAGCATTTATCTAGAATTTGTTGAAAATAACGACAGGAAAGAAAATCACGGATCCTAACACGGATGCTACAAACCTGCTCAGGTAAATGTTTTGGTTTCGGGACGTGGTGCGGAGTCTGACGGAGGTCTGGTGTCCGAGCAACCGTGAAACAGTAGTTCTGCTTGCATGATGAAAGGCCGCTTTTGTCACCTCGGCTTATTGACTCGGCCCGTGACCTTTGACCCCGGTACACTTGTATCTCGTTGAAGAGGTGCACAACAAACAAGGCGAATAAGCTGATTTGAGGACAGAACACAAAACGTCATTCAAGCGCCAGTGAATGCTGTCGACCGAGAGGACTTTTATGTTCCTGCGCAAACGTGACTCTTCACCTCGTCCTCTTTAAAGACGAGTTCGCCACCTGGGTGCTCGGCTCCGTCGGACCATAGGTGGTAAACTTCACACTGCAGTGAGAAGACAACAGCCTCTGAGTGTGCTCCGTCAGCCAGTGAACTGTACTCCAACAACACACTTCTTGTCTGCAAATCCAACATGAGCACTCAATAAAGGAAAAAAATGAGCCCAAGCAGAGATACAACTAAGGCATTTTGATTATTACACATTTCATGGGTAAATACTAACATTTATTATCATTGTTATTATTATTATATCGTGGTGGATCAGCACCTCTTTGGGTGCAGACTAGTTCATTCTGTCACAGAAGTTGAATCATTGAGCTCCAGATGAACACAAATGGTGACGATAATCCCGATGCCGCGCGGTGTCGATACAGTTGGCAGGTCGTAGTAGCAAACGTCATGGACATTAGCTACAATCTTCTGCTTGTTCTGTCGTACAGTTACACAGAATCACTCTGTATTTTGTCCCATTATGTTTACAGCTTGTTTTCACGTGTTTTATTTACCGTTACATTAGATTAGCATCGTCGTAACTCCATGAGTAAAGTAGGTTGCTGGGTTGATGACGATCCCAAAGATACATCTCCCTGTGGTTGGAAAGAAAAGGAAGAGAGAAAAAGACAGTTAACCTCATCCCCTTTCTCTGCAATGAACGACTTTGCACTGATTTTGTATGAAATCCTTTCGTCTGAACACAGTTTTAGTCCACGACCAAAACTGAAGGTGAAAGAAAAACTAACCTGTACACAATACAAAAAAAAAATGTAAAAATAAAACCAAAAACCTTTGCTTCTGACCTTGGTTTGGACTTTCAGGTGTGAAACTGTCCTAAAACACAATCTAAACTACATCAGTTCAGACGAGGCTCAAAAGCATCCCTAACTCTGACGCCGAAGTCGGTCGCTGTGACCTGGTGGACGTTTTAAACCTTCAATGACGTTCTCAAACATCTGAGATCTAATTGGCGATCCTCATCCTGTCTTTGCTCCTGAAGGACTAGACCGTTCCTGGACGCTGCTTTTGTACCAAATCATGATTACAATCACCTGCTGACATCAGCTGTTTCAAATCACATCATTATTCAAAGTTTTAATCTCATTACTAGTCCTAAACGGCCTTATCTGTCTCATATTCTTTTGGACTGCTTTGCAGATCTGAATGACAGGGATGGATGTATATTTACAAATCACATTATGTTGACCAGACAGAACATTAAATATCTTGTCTTCTACTGTCTACAATGAAATACAAGTCCATTTGAAGTCTTTCCATTTTTGGGGGGCATTTTCCAGGCAATCCCAACTTTCTGTAACACTTTAACTAGAAGTCTGGGTTTTAAATAGCTCTCTGGATTGAAAAAGACAGACAAAATGACTGAAAGTCTCAACTTCAGACTGCATGACAGTAGACAGAACATCACAGAGGCTCAGAAAAGAGTAGACTCATCAAAGAAAACACCTTCGTGCAGTGATGTGCATTGCTCCTGTGTTAATGCAAGACAGTTGCAAGGGCCATCAAAGAAACAGATGCGAACAGCTGCGTTATGAGATTTCCTTTACGTCCCACAGGCCTGACTTCAAAGCTAATTTGCCTGGAAAAGGCTAGTGACGTGTTTTCTCTCCCTCTTTTATCACTTTTATCTTTTGTGTGACGGCAGGTGACATGGTTGGGTGAATCTTAATGCCTGCTCGGTCACGTGCCTCTGGTACGGCAGCAGCTTGCGACCGTTTTCTCTGACTGTCTATGATTGTTTTTCCTGCATTAAGTCTTAGAAAAGTGTCACAGTAGGAAATGTCAGTGAATAAATGTGGTGCCCAATAGTCTGTCTCACTGAATCACATGAAATCATTATCAACATAGCTGAGACACAGGATTTATTTCCACCCAAAGGCCAACAGGCTGTCTGCACAAGTAGATAAGGATTTATATGGGTCGTTTAGATACAGCGTCCTACAGGTCACATCGTGGTACTTTCTTCTGTTCTGCCTTCTCTACGGACGCTCTGCATTGTTCTACAGTGTGTGTACGTGTTGTTTTATAACCTTCGTCTGTATGAGCTTTATAACCAGTGGTGGATTGTAACTGAATACTTACCAAATTACCAAAGTACTAGTAGTAGAAATTTGAGGCTCTATTTCCACATTCTGCTGCATGACATCTCAGAGGCAGATATTGTCCTTTTTACACGCTTGTTATTTTCCATGAAGTGCTTCCTTTGTGAGTTTATAACTCCTCTTAAACTAAATAACTAAAATAACTAAATAACTAAATATCCCTTGAATTTGCTGTAAAATGTTAGTGTTGTAATAAAGACCG
>JAPQRN010000022.1:21878216-21894082 GCA_037367275.1 Coranthus polyacanthus | reverse complement strand
ATCTTTAATGACATGGTGATGATAGAGTACTCTTGACCTCCAGGATTGCACACTGGCGCGCGCACACACACACACACCTACACACACACACACTGGACGCACCCGAAGACACACACACCCACATACCATTCTCACTAGCGCTCATGAAGACATGAAAGTAATCAAAATATGTACAAATAGCGCTGCCTGATGTGCAAAGACGACACATGTTGACACACGCTGCTCCGGTGTTTCAACAGATTAGTATTTAAGTGTTATGACTAAATGACAGCTGTTACACAAGGCTTTGAAACTGAGCCCATTCTTACTTTTCATTAACATGTCCTTGAGTAACGAAACAACATATATTCGTGCTTGCATTTCCTGATCCTCACACTTCAACGACAGCACAGGTCGATTTCCACTCAATCCTACGTTTACATAGATGCATCAAATTTGCAGACACAAAACTCCGTTGGTAGTGTTACAAAAATATGACATAACTGTTGCATTTTGGCAGTGACAATGCCATTGTTAAGGATAGATTAGGTTTACACACAGGACAACTTGCTGCATGTCTTCACCTACTGTCCTGTCGCTCCACATTCTAGAGCAAATACAGACATAAAATAAAAACAAAAACCAAACATGAGGACAATATTCACGTCCCGTGAAATGGGACACGAATGCTGGTCTCGTGTTTAACCCTTACATAGAGTTTGGGTCAAATTCGACCCATTGTGACATTTGACAGCAGTAAAAACACCTTAAATGAGAGTTTTTTTTAGTCTGAGATTTACCTAAAGTGGCCCAAAAAGTGAAAAAAGAAAATATTTTTAGAAATATTTTCTAAAAATGTCTTTTTTTTGTAAAGCTTCTACAAAATGTTGTACATTGAAGCCGTTCTAGGTCAAAATTGACCAACTCTGAAATGGACTTTAGGTTTCAAAATATATTTAAAATCATCATATACGTTTTTGTTCTTTTACGTTTTCATGTCTTAGTAAAAGAGGACATGATATTGCGTCATAATAGAGGCCTTTTCTCCATAAATCAAACATGTAAAATCTAAAAAACACAAACTCCCTGCCCTCTGAGACATTAACCACCCATTTATTAATGTCAGATATAGAATATGTAAACATTTTAAGTAGATCTATGGTTCAAAATGTGCTATCGATACTTGTTTTGAGGGGATTCTTGAGCTGGGTCAAAGTTGAAGTGGACCATACATTGAACACAGGAGCAGTAAGCATCAAGTCCACAGGTTTGTTGTTACACCACATCAGCTCCTTCACGCAGTCACTTTAACGTCACAATCATAGACTGGACGTAGCCACTGTGGCTTCACCCGTTGGCTTTTGAAGTACCATTTTGTGTTTTAGACGGTGTCGTGTTGGCTTTTTGGAGCCAGAAGCCACCGATTTTGCACTGAAGCGTGGAGCTGGTGAGCTAATGCCAAACACTAGTTCAATGACACGGTAAAACAAGCAGTTTATTAACCACAGCTATGAAAGAGCTCTCAGGAAAATCTATGTTTTATTTAATAAACAGAAGCGCCCACAGTACGTCTCTGCGGGCGAATAAGCTGTAAATCACAGTCAACACAGAAGACATCAAAGCCTGCTATCAAACAGAAAATTAATTATTAGTTATTAATGATATAATAATTTTCACAAGGGCATCTGGTGGCCGTCAGAGGTATTACACGTCACTTTCAAGCCCCGGTTGTTTCTCCTTGGTCACAATATATCGATTTGGTACGACTTCGAGACGCAGTTGAAATGACCTGAACATGTTTTCAACAGGAATATAAACACGTTATTATACACTTAATATACTATTAAATACTTGCTGTTTTTCAACCCTGGGTTTTAACCTATTTCGTCATCTTAAATTCTCCAACGCATCTATTATCTTTCATTCAAAATGCTCCATCTGATAAAAAGGAGGAAGAACAAGCCAATGCATTTGAAGTAGTTTAAAAGTGCATTGCACAAAAACAGTGAGACGGAACGTAGAGATTGTCAGAGGATTTAGATCAACAGGTGATTGGAACTTCAGACCCACTTGAGTTTTAATAATGAGTAATGTGGCTCAGTGTCAGTGTCAGTGTTCCCTGAGGGTTGGCGTGTCTAAGCTGGCAAGAAGCTTGATGAGTTCCCTTTCGTGGCATGACCGGACCTGCAGGGCTTTCTTAACGGTTTGGTTATTTGTTTGTAACTGATATTAAACTTGGCACAAAAGAATGAACTCAGATACCACAGACAATTTCTTTCTTTGTAGTCACTGTGGTATATGTAGATATTTGCCTGTATTTTTTGCACTTTTATACTTTAACACTGTGGTCAGAGCTGTATATGAATCACGAGTGCCCAGAACGTATCACATGGCTTTGTTTTAACTCTTTTGAGAGGTGATGTAAGTATGCACGGCTTTAAATTGCATCATGGGCTGAGCTAAGTGTCCGGTGTTGATTGTCATGTGGATACGGTGTTTGTGCGTCGTCACGTGACTGAAAACTATGAATCGAACCTGTAAGATAAAAATCTAAAAATATTCTTGCATGTGGCCCATTGTCTTTTGTGGCCCAGCGTCTCACTGTGTTTACTATCCACTGGCGGTGAAGGCTTTCAAGCTGTTGCCACCGCTCTGCTCTTTCCACAGTGACTCCACTTGAACTGGTGTTTGTCAGAGCCCTTTGCTGTTGATTATATTTCAGAGCTGTTATCTAAACCGGCACTCGTGGAGAAACACTGAATCACATTTGTCTTTGCCTGAGACAAAGAGTAACTGAAAACAAATTTTTCAGAAATAAAAAACAAACCCCTTTTTGAACAGATATCCAAGTTGCATTCATGGGTCCATGAGGGACTGATCCATCAAGTGCGCTCGAACAAAGAGCCAGCACACTGTGGTCCAAGTTCAGCTGGCCTATAGTCACGAAAACAAAAAAAGGTCTGGTTGCTAAATGCTCTTCCTTCATCAGTTTTTTGCAGCTGGGAACTGTCTGAGGGGAAGGATGGGAAAGCAGAAGCTCCTGGCTGTGAGGTAGAAAATAGGGAAACTATGAGCGTTGGTTTTGGGGATAGGGTCGTCTCGGCCATGTTTACCGAAGAGGTACAGTTACTTTCAAGGAGGCCGTCTGTGGACTGGGGTCATTTCCTGCACAGAAGCGATGCCCTCAGTCAGCGGTGAGCTATGGATATCATATGCCCTGTACAATCCCCACATCCCTCGGGTCCTATCTGTTATTACGCGCAGCTCGTAGACTTTGTTTCTACACCCGAAAAATCCATCATCTGCCTTTAAACTTTATTGATGTTATCGAGGGAAGCATCTTGTTGAGCGTGAATAATCTTTTTGAATGCTACCTTAATTCATGTTCATAAAACTTTTCCAACGCTCCTTAGAGTCTCTTCATTTTTCTATAATTCAGGATGTAATACTCGATTCTGATTGGTCACGGTGTATTCTGCGGCCTGTTGTTATGTTACACACACACGTAGGATCTGAGACAATGTTTTGAGCAGAAGCAGTAACATGGTTTTTAGATCATTTTTTTTATGTGAAAATATTAGATTTCTTTCTTAAGCATCTGGGCATTAAGTGGGAAAATCTGCAGCGAGCCAGTCATTTTAAATGCAATGCTGTTAGCTTCACAACATATGATGTGTACATATGTACACACGCATATATGTATGTGTATGTAAATGAGCATGTAATTGTGTATCTTTGTGCACAAATTGTTGCTTTTGTGCACATGACAAAGTTGAACTGAACTGACAGAACAGGACTTGATGAGGAATGAAGATGTGATTAAAAACATCTCAGACCTGAACACTTCTATTACCTAAACCTAGAGAAGCGAGGATGTGACTGTTTTCTGGTGACAACATCCAGTATTTTGGATATTCACCATCCACCCCAACCACCTCCTGCCGATTGAAGATCCAGTTGCAAGATGGCAGCCGCCCCAGCTGCTGGACTGTAAACACAACTGCTAGACTTCAGATCCACACTCCTGAGGTTACCGTAGACAACACGTGCGATCAAGACGCTGCAGGTTTTGGAGCAGATGCTGTCCAGCGGCCGCTATAGAGCTCAGTGCATGATGGGAAACGCTTGGCTTGTCCTTGATCAAACTGCTGATTGGCTGGTAGTTTTGACAGAAACATGATGTGTTGCAGAAACTATTTACTTTACGCTTATTTCTGCAGATTCAGATGTGATGAGTGTGATCGGTGCTGTCGGGGTTTATTCCGATAACAAATACATGTTGTGTGGCTGAAGAGAATTGTTTACAGGCAGAACAGGTGAAAATCTGTATTTGAAAACTTCCAGATAAAAATAAAAAACTTCCGTAAATGTAGCAGAACCGCAACAAGCCCTTTGTTATGGAACAGAATGTCATAGTTTACTGTGTGTTCAGACACAGTTAGAAATATCAGAATTGCTTGTTATAAGAAATAACTCTCTTTAAGTCTGACACAGGGATGGAAACTTTCATTCAGAACTGTCACTGAAGCTTTTGGGCCTTTATTTTTGACTGGATTGATGTTTAATTTCTTTAGAATATGAGGCAGAGTTTTAGAGCAAAGATTTAAATCAATCTAAAGCTCATGGCCAACGAAAAGCCTCATATCTGCAGGTGGTTTGTAAGCTCCTCCTGCTGCTGCTGCTGCCGCCGCCTGCTCTCACTTCTTTTCAGGCACAGTTTCTCCAGACCCACCGCTCTGCAAAACAATGTTAGCAATGTTAGTGGCATTTTCTTTTAGATATAGAGTAACTGGATTTGCAATTGAGTTACATAAGAACATAATTGCCGAGTTATCCTCTCACATATTCTTGTAGCTTCTTCGACTTCTGCATCTCTCAAAGCCACTTTTTGTATCAGTGCCTCCTTGTTCTGTTTTATTAAATGTCTAACCTCAATTTAAGATCTGGAATTTGCTTCCTCTTAATTCTAAGGCCTATGTACGAGGGAGTCACGCAGCCGTCATCGCTGCCAGGGCATAATTATTTAAAGGGCAACTGAATCAGTCATATTCACAGGAGTGCCCTTTGAATCAATCACGTGTCCTGTGAGCTTCCTCAAACCGCCACGGCGTAATGGAAGCTGGACCTATGTGAAAACAGCCCAGCCGCATGTCGTCCATACGCATGCGACCGAGCGGCTGAGGTCATCTGATTTTGTTTGTCACGTCCTACACATGCTTCAGTTTGCCTATTCACAGTGACACAATTGCACATTCATCGTGACATGTCTAAGAACAATAGACTTTTCACAGCCTTCCTGTTGTTTCTTGATAGCAAAGGCGCAATCATAACACCGCTCAGAATAATGTATGTCCTTGGCGTCCACAGAAAATGATGAACTGGTTTTATGAAAGTCCCAAACCATCGGTCAAGTAAAGTAGTGTGTTTATGACTGACTCACGCACCGAACATGTTGTAGCAGTATGAACATTTATTGAAGCCACTGTGTCAACGGGAAGATTCCTGACCTCAGCGGTGTTGACGGAAAAGACATGAGAAGTTTTAAAGATGCTGAAAATGTACCTAAAGAGTACAATATATCTGCTTCTTTAGTTAATTGTGTTTATGGAATCACAGTCTGTGTTAACCTTTTTAAGTTAAGTCAGTTTATTTATATGTTACCACAAACAAATTTGCCCTGAGGGGCTTTAACAACTAATTTAAAGCAAACAGGTAAATGTGGTGCATCTATAATGTAGGCAGTGAATGAGTAAAAACGCCCCAGAGCACGTTGTAAGGTGCAGTAAAACAAAGAAAAGCCACGACGTGTGCAGGGAGGAGGTCTCTCTGAAAGACCTGCTGGTCTTGGTTTTATGCGTGGAGCACATGGGCCCAGGTGTGTCCCATCAGGCCAATCGAAGCTCCTGATCTGCAGCCCTGGAGGGGAGGGAGACAACAGCCATAACTGGCCACAGGAGGCGCCGCTCACTCACTCAAACTTTAGCTACAAGGGTGGAAGATAAAAAGAGCTCGACGTAAATCACAGAGGGACAATTAAATAAAGTATGAAAATAAACAAATAAATAAAAACATAAGAAAACATGAAAGCCAGGCTTGAAATACAACATGTCCACGACCCGTTCTCACGCAGGGTGTCAAGTACTGGCTGGTGTTCTGTTTGGATTTGGATGAGGCCCAGTTGGGATTGCAGCTGATTGGTGGTGATTTGAAATGGAACAAAAGCATCTGAACACGTCTGAATAAAACACAGAAGAGCCTGATAGCAACCTGGTCCATGTGTGTACGTGACCAGTGTACTGTGAGGCCCTAGTTTCAATAGAGGCCACGGTGGTTAACAGCGGTGGTTAACAGCGGTGGTTAACAGCGGTGGTTAACAGCAGTGGTTAACAGCGGTGGTTAACAGCGGTGGTTAACAGCGGTGGTTAACAGCAGTGGTTAACAGCGGTGGTTAACAGCGGTGGTTAACAGCGGTGGTTAACAGCGGTGGTTAACACGTGTACATGTTTTAATGAGTGACATGAACAATTAGCTGAGGTGGTGCATAAAAAAACACTTTTACAGATGTCGAAGTGGTTTTCATGTATGGACGCAACTTTTTCATCAAAGTTCAATCGGTGCAGGAGTGATTATTAACTTTAAACCTGAAAAAGTGGTAGTGATAGCATCCGTTACCACGGTAACGCCAGGGGCGTCGTGTCCTGTTGCATTCAGACTCTTCTGCTATCCATGATGGAAAACAACTTTACGTAGGGAGATCTGCACAGGGAATCATCCGACTGAATCCCGGCCTTCCGATGGGAATGTGTGAGGTCAGAGCATCCAGTGCTGCTGCGGTTGAGTCAACACTGGAGTCAAACGGCTGGAGTGTTTGCTCTCAGCATCCAATATTGCTGCAGATGGATTAACATTGTTATTGTTCTCAGCTGGCCTGGGAGTGGCGGGGCATCCCCCAGGAGGAGCTGGAGGAAGTTGCTGGAGACGGCACAGAGCGATGTGGAGAATGGATGGATTAACATTGGAGCCAACTGTAAAGCAGGGGCCTGTGTCACGAAGCAGGATTACGGGGTTAGCGAGGTAACCTGGGGTTCAACTCTGAGTTTGTTGTTGTTTACGGTTGTTTACTCCTTACTGGGGTAAATCTCCATGGTAACTCAGCCTGCAAACCTATCAGAACATCAAAGAGCGCCACCGACTGACCACTACTGACCAATCGGTTCTCCTAGAAGATCCCACAGACCTCGTGTGAGGTTAAAAAACGGGAAAAGAAAGAACAAAAACAAACTGATCACAGATAGTGAGAGTTAAACAGACCGTCTAAACCCGTTGGCGTTCCTTTGACTAATTAGCTAATATCTTAAAACTACAGGACATTGTGCTTTAAGTTCTGTTTTTACATTTTTGTAAACATTTATTCCTTTTTCTCACATGGCCTTTGGCAGAAATGCACAGTCGCGTGTACTTCACTGTCGGCAAGCCTTCAGGTAAATTATTTCTGACACATTTTCGCCGCCTCTTCTCTCATTCACTTCCAAGACGTTCATTTCATCAACTCAACTGAAAATAGTTGTGTTGTACAGAATCGCTGAGATGGTCTGTGAAAAGTCAGGACTGCAGACGAATATGGAGTGCATTTACTTTTGGCTCATAAACTGAGGAATTCATGTGTCAAAGAGAGATGGATACGTTGTCTTTTTTTGCATGTTTTTGATTAAACAAAACAGAAAACATAAAGGTATGTAACTATAAAAGCTTAATTGCCACAAAGACAAATATTTGGGCCAATTATTGATCCTTGTGGTACACCACATTTATTCAATAACACGAGAATGGAAACGGACATCTGAGAATTTTCTCTCTATTAAAAAGGAAAATAAATTCAGGACTGTGTTTGAATTATAAACTGACTTTTAAGATTCCACATTTGCTGTTAAAACAAAAAGCCAAATAATGAAGAGCACTTGTGAGCATCAGGATTCAAGTCTACAGCGTCGACTTGTGAGTTTCTAGCTGTGTTACTAAAAACAGACTTGAATGGAATATTAATTAAGTCTGTCTCTTCTTTTAAATCAGCTTTAAAAACAAACCTTTATAAAATCGCTTGTGGCTGATTTATTTGTTTTATTATACCACATTTTATCTTTCGGTGCGTTTTTTTTCTTTTTTTTTGTATTATTGTAAAGCACTTCACAACTATGTTTTGAAAGGTGCAATAAAAACTAAACTTCAGGGATTTTGTTTAATACATTTGCAAGAAAAGCCAACAATAAACGCCTGTCTCTAATGATACAGCTTTGTAAACTCTCCTGCTTCTTTAATGTTCATTAAGTAGAGATGCTGCAGCAGAAAGGCCAAGTAAAACCATAATCTAATCTGTTTGTAAAGTACGTCCTTTTCTACTTTTAAAACTGAAAGACTGTGGGCGAAACCCCACAAGAGACGTGTCCACACAACAAGGTCCACGCGTCCAGATGAACAGTTATTTAGAGTTAAAGCTAAAATTCAGACATCACGGTTTTTATCCATCGAGAAATGCTGATAAGAAGAAAACAAGTCAGTCTCATAAATAGAAATGATTATCCATGTGGGAAAAATCAGAAAACAAAATGTTTCTGACCTTCTCAGACCATTAACGACGTGTAATTTATTCATCAATCCATAAACAACAAAACACACACTTCCACACAGTCAGATATTGGCAACGTTGTGAAGCGGCTGAAAGTCAAGTTTTGATGAAGAAGGGTCATAAAGGAACTAAAACACTTATGGGTTCACTCATGTGGGAGAGTTGAAGAGACGTGATTTACCAGGTTGTAAGTGAGGACATTTTTTTCTTTATTATCTTATCAACTTGACACTTACCACTCATCGCAGCTTTTACTCAAGTTATCCTTGGAGCTGTGTATGATTTACTGAACACAATCTGACGACTTTAGAACATTAACCTACTTTCAAAGATGCAGAGAAGCAGATGGATGGCTTCAAAAGGCAGATTTTCTTGAGCCGCAATGTGTTGTAAATCTGCAGCTTCAAGTTTTTATTTTTAAAGATTTGCATTTAATCTTAATAGATGACACTGTAGTGTCCATTTATAACCCTTATCCTTGCAGAACATGGACGGGTCACAAGTTCATCACGGTCGGAGACAAACACACGGGCGAAACGTAGTCGGACAATCTTCTATTAAGTCATAAAAACCTTGTAACTTTCTCTCAGTAATGGCTCTAAGAGCTGCCATTCCCAAACTGAGGGTCAGGACCCAAAATGGGTCGTGGATCGGTTTTTACTGGATCAAGTAAAATACAAAATAATAATAAGATATGTGAGGTTATTTTTTCAGAGTGTTCTCTGGAAGAGTTTAGAAATGTTGACCTCAACAAAGCCATGTGAAATACAGAGGAGAAACAAGACCAAAACAACGAAAAAGACTCAACAAGATAGAAATAATGTGAAACACGCAACACAATGAAAAAGATGTAAAAGATGCAACAAGAAGAACGTGACATTATGGTAGTTCATCACATATTTTTGTAAATTTGGGACTTTTTGGGTCTTGAGATGAAGACGTTTGGGAACCACTGCTCTGGAGTCTCTCACGTCCTCAGCCCTCTGTGGTCCACAATGACACATTTCCATTTTTGCATACTTTTGTGTTTTGCCTTACACAATTCTCCTTTCTTTTTAGAGTATCATCAAGTTTCCACATCCCGAACCAACCAACGTGATTGGGTCGTCAGTCATTCGACGAATCAGCACGACCTCAGCTAATTGTTCACGTCACTCATTAAAACATGTACGTGTGTTAACCACCGCACCACCGTGGCCTCTATTCAAACTAGTGCCTTTAAAAAACAGAGAGAGAGTCATGTTTCCTGTCAAGGCCATCACTGTTGACTCTGTTTTTACTTAGCTTAAACTATTGTTCACATTTTTCAGATTTTTAGGTTTACAGTGGCCCTTCTTGTCTGCAGCTCAGTTATTTAGCTTGAAGCAAAGTTTCAGTGTGAGTGTGATCAGTGGTGATTCTAGAGTCTGTTTAGCCCGAGGCAAAAATACCCAGTGTGTCTTTACAACCAGCATTCATCACCATTATGCTATAAATAATCTAGCACGACGAAACATGTACAAAACCCAAACAGTGTTTTGTTCCGATGGATAAATCTTTTCCATTTTCCTTCATTGGCAAACTTTGAGAACGTGATGGAAATCATACGAGTCAATGGGAATGACATGGGGTCCTTTTACTGACTTTTTCTCTGGAAATTCAAATTGTCCAGTGTCTTTTTCCTCCCCCAACCAAAGCACTTTTATTGCCTAAACCTGAGAAAGTCCACAATAACATAATGACATATGAATTACCGTGTTATTTAGTAATATTTACCAAATATACTTACCAATAACCAAACTATGATGTATTTCTAACCTTAACCAAAGAGCTTTTATTGCCTAAGCCCAAAAATGTATTGGAATGGGGATGTAAACTCCAGTCTCTGGTGGCAAAGTCCTGGATTTTGAACATCCACCATCCACCCCAAACACCTCCTGCACGTTGAAGAAAGGCAAAAAAAGTCATGGAGCGGGTGAAACACTAAAACACGGATATGCAATGTATGTAAAAATGCTGATATGAAGCATCCTTTTCGTTCATAAAAGTAGACATATATGTGGTTTGCAGAAACATACAGCGGCAACATTTTTTCCTGTGGGGTTTCCACGTCGATCCTCAGGGGTCCAAACAGTCGCCTTTCCTGCCTGTTCACGAGCTGCTCGTCTGCTGAGATAGGCCCGGTTTGAAAAGACCTGCTTTAACGTGACTTTTTCTCGATCCGATCACAAGTGGACGAGTGCGTCTGTTCACACCTGGAGCTACAGTGAGTCTCCACGTGTCTCGAATGACCACTTGTGATTGGATCTCACTTCCCTGCTCTATATGCAAATAAACAAGCTCTTCTAGGAGGTTCAAATTCATTTCCTGCAGGTATTCTGGATGCAGAACAAGCTGTCCAAGTCAAACAGGCTGGCTTTGCAATTTCTCTTTTCTCTTGCATGCATTCGACTGATTATGTGAACTTCACTCAGAGAAAAAAGTGGCGGGGCGTCATTTCGATGTGGTTGGGAAGCACTAAGTCTGACACTTGTAATATATCTCTGTGGACTTTTCAAAAATGTCAATGTATTTAAAACACTCAAGTCTTATTAATGGAGCAATAGTTTAAAGACAGACCACCAGAACACTTATCAGAGGGTCTAAGTGAAACCAGTGAGACCAGAATAAGTCTGTGGGAGGCAGGGCTTTTTGAGCCAGCGCCTAGTGGTTGTCACCGGTATTACACGTCTACTTACAGAGACCAAGCCATATCCGTGTACTGAGACAGAGACAAGACTTCGAAGGGCCGAGACCAAGACCAAATACACAGCAAAATATAGAAAACATGTTTTTTTAAATACTACACAGATTACAGTATGATATGACCAAACCAGCTCTTAGCATAACACTGACATAATCATTTTTAAGGTGATTAAACTTCTGAAGGTGGTAGGTGTGTATTTTTAAGTTTCCAGTGTGAGTGAAGAGTTGGTAAAATGTGTAACACCTAAAAGAAATGTAAAAAAGATGATGTTAATAAATAAATGAGAGTGCATTTGAGTGATATTCCTGCAGCTGTGGTCTTGACCAGTCTTGAAATAAAATCCAGAATCTTCTTTGAGACTGAGACAAGACCAAGACCTTTAAAAAGTGGTCTCAAGACCAAGGCCGACGTCGAGTACTACAACACTACTTCTGCTACGTCGGCTTCATTTTGGAGCCGAAGTCCTCGCTCCTTGGGTCCGATTCATCGGATTTCAGCGCGTCCTCAATGCATCTCGCATTAGAGACAACATCCAGACAACAAAACGGAAACAAAAACAGAGCAGTTGGATACGTGTACTTTATTCATATCTCATATATGTTTGTTTACATTTATACAAAAATACAGAATACAGTAGAGTTTTCACCCAGAATACCAACCGGGTAATAATTACATTTGCTTTTTTGGCACCCAGACTTATTTCCTGCCTAGAGCCATTTGATTCACCCACTGAACGGGGATGGATTGGATCACGCAGCCCGAAAGCACTGTCCAGGATGCAGCCCTGCCCACTCTGACCATGAACACAAACCCACGCAGGAGCAGTGTTTAAGGGCAGTCGTTCTCTCCAATAATGCATGAACATGCTTGTTTTGTGGTTTCTATGCATCAGACATACCGACTGTTTGTGGCTCTCAAATAGACAGGAAAATGGGAGACCATGGTTTTTTTTCTTCTTCACAGCTTAGACCTGTTGCAGCTCATGATACTCATAGACTATGTATAAAAAGCAAGTTTTTGACTTTAACTTGTTTGTGGCTAGACTGTCTCTGTCAGGATACTGGGCACTGCACGTAATAGTCTTCATGTAGAAACCTAAAGATGATCGAAGAGAAGTCTCAGGTCTAAACTGCCGTAGATAGTATATTCCAATACTGTTCAAAAATGCATTTCTGAATGAGAAGACATGGCTAAATGCTTACTTTACCACACCACTAATCTCAGATATTTATGCTAAAGGTACTGTCTCTGACTACATGAACACCAATGTGGTTTACTTTTTCTAACACAGACTCAGCTTTAAACGGCCATAGCGAATATGGTGCACGTAATATGTCGCCATACATATAGTGATGTTCAAAAATGCATTTTTGAATGAATAAAATTATCTTGCAGTTCAACACAACAAACAATACTTTACCACACCAAGAATTCCAGCTATTGATGCTGAAAGGTACTGTTGCTCTGAACTATATGAACACCAATGTGGTATACTTTTTTCAAACACAGATTCAATTTTGCACAATATACTCTCATCTCCTATTAGAAAAAAATCCCAACATGTAGTCCCAAATACATATGAAACAAGCAGAGTTACCTGGTGAACTGTTTCCTAAAGGTTACAAAAGCTAAAGTGCGGACATAAACGTCGCAACCACCGCAGTTTAATCTGCCAGTACAGGTTCACATACCGAAGCACTGGTTCTTCAGAGAACTATCTTCCCAATCATGACTGGGCACAGGTCAAGCCAGCTAAACCGTTAAAAAAAAAAAACAAGAGAGATCTGGCCCCGCAGGGATTAGGATCTGTTGGGGGTTTGGTGGTGAGTCTGTTCTCATTTGTCCCGTAATGATCTCTCCACTTTCTGCTACCACACAGAAACACAGACAGGCTTCACGCATGGAACCGGTCACGCTAATCAAACAAGGCACAAAACCAAGAATGGACATGGTACAATGTAAGACCACGAACATGATAGAAATACTCAAACTAGATACAGAAACAAATGTTTGTGTCCTGCCACTCTGTTACTGTCAGCTATTCGCAGCAGGGCGGCCTGATGGGAAAGGTCACAGCCAGCGTGCCTTGTTCAAACTCCTAACTCTTCACTGATTGTCAAGAATAACCTTAAAAATGTTCTCCAAACCCATTGAGACTATCTGATTTACTTATTGCTCAGGCAAGGCCTTGTGGGAATAAACCTGTTTAGATGCTTCTGCTTCTGAACAGGTTTTTTTTTCCCCTGTTTTTTTTTTCCCCTCGGGTCTGATAAGATCTGATATCTCTGAAACGAAGAGCACCTCCAGCTCTTAACTTATCAGATTTGAAAACGGGGCAGGAGGAGGAGGAGGAGGAGGAGGAGGGGGCTTTGATTTGACATTTGACGGGACCTGAGGGTAGATACATGAGGACTGGAAAAAAAACAAAAAAAAAAACCTGTCACCTGTTTGGATTTACCCACAAGTACAGAATTTTCCTGCCCTTCATGTGGATCTCCATATAGCGAAGAGAAACAACTCTAAAGCTCACCGCGTTTCTTAAAAAACTTTCTGAAAGTTCCACCACTGTGCTACAGTCAGTTCAGTATGTGAAGGAGATGACAGTGCACTTCCATTAACGGTGAATTTTAAGGCAAAATTAATATTTAGGTCTGCATGGCATTCCCATGTGGCGAGTTTCGTGGACTGTGAAGATAACTGTGAATGTCATAAACAGTGGTATCACCCTTCAGCATTTTATCAGCGTTTCATTCTCGATAAATGCACTAACTAGGCTTTGTCAGATTGTCCAAAAGGTTGTTTTTTTTTTGTTTTTGTTCTTTTTTTTTTAATGTGTAGATTTTATTTTGCAAGCACAACGCTAACACTAAACAAAGGCAAGTCAGGAAGAAGTCGGTAATGACGAACTCTGATGAGTGAAGAGCCTAAGCTGATCGGTTGTATTTGTGAGTATATCTGGTCGATAAATAAACAGTCAGTTGATAGTTTAATTTAAAAATAACTATATAGCATTTGTTTATTCAATGATATTAGGTCTTTATATTCTCTCTTTTACTAATTTTTAAATAAATTTGTTTCCTTTCAAAGTACAGTGACTGTCAGTAATCTCTCCTATAACAGTTTCTGCCTTCCTTGCAAGCATAAAGGTGAGATAAGTAAAAAATAAAGGCATTGATTAGCTACCGTTTTCTCTGGTAGGCCCATCGGTGTCCTACATGTGTCTGACCGACACAGTCGCCAGAAGGAAAACCTTACCATTGTACGGACGTTTATAAACTCAGCGTTTCTGAACCAAAGCCACCTTTCGTATCAACATTTCTAGAGACGAGTATAATAACATATAGTGTTTATGGTTTAATACGAGAAAAACGTGATAAAAATTGGCTCGCAATGTATTCATTAATATTATAAACCCTGCTATTTGTTGAACCTAAAAAGAAAAGGTGTTTCTGTCTTCCAGTATGGACCTTAACTCTTCAAAAAGAGCCAAAAGGTTTTAACGCTTGCCTGTAAAACCCCCTCAAGCGAGCGTAACCATAATTGAGGAAGGTCTTTTGTCGCATTTTCCCATTTCCTATTCACCAACTGAAACACGGCTAATGACACATTACGTTGACATTACACGCATCGGTTTGCAGAAACCCACAATGGCGACACCGGATTCTGGCGACCGGGTTGGTCTGACATCTTTGATCTGAATTGACCTTTTGTAAAAGTTCCTGGATCCACAGAAGTCGTCCCTGATACTCGTTAACAGAATGTCACTGCAGATTTAATGGTCTACGTGTAAGTTAGTTAAAGCAGCATATTTTGTTTGTATAGGTGTTTTTTTTTTCTTTCTTTTTTTTCTCCATGTGATCCATTCACACAACCTAATCACCCGACTCACATTTACCAAAAGCAACAAAAACAACATACATGGAAACGTCACTTGTTCAGGAGTGTGGTTTTTGGGTTTACGATGTGTTAGTATACAGATTGTTCATTAAATGTGACCCATTAGTAAAGGTGCTCTTAAATGACTGCTTGAAACATCGTATCAACAGCAGCAGCTCCGTGCTGCCACCAATAAATAAATACATCACACACCCCCATGCGCACATGGCTAAACCAGACAATGTGACGACACCTTTGAACTACAATGTTTAACATTATTTTCTTTGAGAAACCCTGGGCGAAGAGGAAACAAGAGCTGTTGAGATTGTGGTCAACGTTAGGGTCACCGGAGGTAGTAAATCATGCCTCAGTTCATATGAGATAACCAGTGTCAGTCACTGTCTGCTTTGTGGTGTAAGGATGAACTGGTGGGCCCAAAAACAAAGGCAGACTGTAGCAACGCGCTGATGGGGAGGCAGCTTTCCCCGAAGAGTTCGTGATGCAGCAGGTTCGGATGGACGACTCTGCAGAAGCCGGAGAATCCAGGGGGGTTTGGTGTGTGTGTCTGTGTGTGTCTGTGTGTGTCTGTGTGTGTGTCTGTGTGTGTGTCTGTGTGTGTGTGTCTGTGTGTGTGTGTGTGTGTGTGTGTGTGTGTGTGTGTGT
>JAPQRN010000022.1:21853941-21869757 GCA_037367275.1 Coranthus polyacanthus | reverse complement strand
GTGTGTGTGTGTGTGTGTCTCTGTGTGTGTGTATGTGTGTATGTGTGTGTCTGTGTGTGTCTGTATGTGTGTGTGTGTGTGTGTCTCTGTGTGTGTGTATGTGTGTATGTGTGTCTGTGTGTGTCTGTATGTGTGTGTGTGTGTGTGTGTCTCTGTGTGTGTGTATGTGTGTATGTGTGTGTCTGTGTGTGTCTGTATGTGTGTGTGTGGAGTTCCTCTCTGCAAAACTCTCTCAGTCTTTTTCAGAAGCATGGGGTTAATGCAGTCTTACAAGAAAGGCAAGCTTGTCCATACGGTAGCAGGCGTGGTTTAACCAGAAAAATCGTGGTCATGGCAATAGTGAAGCCATCGTGGAGAGCAGTCAAAAGCAGGCCTTTCACCTCTGAGATCTCTCTATGGAATTCAGCTTCTTTGTTTTTCATCACCTTGGACACCAACAGGAGAAAAGGGTAGAGCCCTGCGGGAGGAGAAAAGTGAGCAGAGGTTTCAGATTCCCATCTTTATTTTCTTACATAACATGGCTGCATCAACACTAAAATGTTTTCTTTTTAAAACAGCACTTTAAAATGTCAGAAAAAGTCTCCGTCCATCCTAAAGTTTGGTGTTATCCACCTCCATTTCTAAGCTAATGACGGCTAGTTTTGCTTACTTTTGCCACTGTAGAGGAACAAGAAGAAGAGATGCTCTGAAGACAAGGATTTTAACGGAAAAACTGACCCGAGTCCTCTACACAGAAATCAGTGTACAGGCTGTTATCATGGACGTAGACAACCGAGTCATTCGCTTAGAAATGGACTAAGCTAACGTTAACAAACGACTGTGAAGACACACACAAACTTCACCTAAGTTCATGAAGTACATCTTGCACATTGAAGCCTCACAACAAGGACATTAGATCGATGTACGGAACATGAAAAATCTCACCAGTTGCTCTGAAGAACATGAATAGGTTGAAGCATTACACTGTTTCAATGACGTTCAACTTGTTTCTGTGAGCGAACAGAAAAAGACACACGTTAAACAGTGAGGAGCTTTCACATGACCTTCACAAGCAGCTCAACAGACAGTCAGCTTCAAAAGGCACGGCGCTGCGTTTAAACACCTCTTCTCACCTTTTTACACCCACCTTTTTTATGGCAACTTAACCCTAAGTGAAAGTTCCTCCTTTTGGAATTTATCTTTTTCTCAACGATTAGCTCAAGAAAAACAGGCCTGTTTTCAGACAACTGTAGTGGAGCAAAAAGCACAATATTTGCCTCATAGATGTGGCGACAGAAACTGGATTTTTGGAGTTAATTACCGCATCCATCAAAACCTTGGCTTTAGTTTACGTTTCTCAACATCTTTACCCTAAACGTTCGCTGAATATGACGCCGTGTGATTGTCTGTTTCTGGCTGAAAAGCACCATGGGAGTCGTAGTTTCTACCTCGAAGCTTTTACATACCTTCAAGTTTATATATATATATATATTTTATACGAGAACCAGATAATTTTGTTGTCATTTCCTATCATTCTTCTGATTATCCTCTGTAGTATAAACCACATTTCTATTTAGTTTTCATTGACTATAATTACCTGACAACACTCTGTAAATGTTCTACACTAATAATACATATTTTCCTTATCTATTCTAGTCACTGTACTTTCATAAGTGCACTGGATAAACTCAGAGCACTTATTACTCAATTAAAATTCAAAGTAATGCCATACACAAAGGGGAATGCACTGCACAAACTGATCTGACAAAGAGCCGTAAAGCATTGATCTTGTTTTGAGGATAATATACAATGCAAGAACAAGTTCTGCAAGATTATTAAGATTGTTTTAAGGATATTTTGTAGTTATTTTACATGCATATCAAGCTAAATAACTGCCAGGGACTGTTTCCTCTGTTTAATTCAGCTCCAAATCTATGTGAAAGAGAAAAAAGCGCTCACTTTTCTGATATTTCAGCATCTAGTGGAGGTGCAGTCCCTTCTATTCCCGTGAAGCATGCATCTTCTCCGGGATTTTGTTGAAGATCCTCCTCATTCCTTCGTGATCTGAGCTGTTGGGGAAGTCGGGGGAATAATCTTTAACAAAGTTCAACAGCAAAGTTCTGCAGACACTTAAAAGCCAGATGCCGGGCCTTCCTAAACTGCAACAAAGCACTATCTCCTGACAATAAAACAGTCATATAACAGAGTAAACAGTCATATCTCATCCTTGACATGTTGAAAAGCCAAATGGCGGGGGTCGAGGGTCGAGGGTCAAGGGTCGAGGGTCGAGGGTCGAGGGTCGACTCACCTTCCACACAAGCAGGAATATGATGGCTAGGAGTGGAATGAAGAGTAAGGAGAGGAGGCTTCGCTCCACAACGTCGGACATGATCCCCTTTTCTACATTTAGAACAATAGAGAGACGAAATTAATCATTTGTCACCACTATGAATGAAGAGAGAAATAAACATTTAATGTACATTTAATATGTGATTATTTTCATTCATTTCTATTGTAAACAACCATTTAATTGTGAATTGTAGTATTTATCACGTGTCCGGTGTGGAGATCACATGCAGAAATACTATCCTAACATATTTTTATTGTTTATATTCTTCTTTTAAGAGCGAGGTATTCTCAAATATCCTTAAACAGTCTTGAAATGACCGTGTTATTGTATTAATCTGTGTTGACAGTCACACAAACCCAATTTCTCACACAACTAATCTGCCCTAAGAGCCAAAAAGACTTAACGCTAGCAATGTAAACTCACCGCACATGCTCCTACAAGCTTTCAAAGTCTTCCCAACCTCCTGCCTCTGAGGCATGAACGACACAGCCATCACACGCCTTCACTGACAAAAACTATTTAAACTGATCCCCCTGAAACCACAGCCTGCATCACTTCTGCCTGGTTGCAAACAAGCGGCTTGCATGTGGATGTGTGGCATGTGTACAGACCGAACAGAAATCCTCCTCAGGACAAAGAAAACTCCTCTTGTATTTAAATATTAAGGCCTGTTTTCACTTTATTGAGACAGTGATGGAATGTACTTAAGTGCTTTTACTCAAGCTCTGTACTTAACTTACACCTGAGGTACTGTATACTTAGTGCTTAGCGTTGTCCAGTGAAAACCATTTATCTCCAAATGTGCTTTTGATTTTGAACTGAAGGATGAGTTGGGTTTTAAATTTTCCTCCTCAAGATAAATAAGCTCTTTAACCTCCTAACACGGGACTACATCATGGCATCTATGTTTACACTGATGTATTCTAGACTGTGTTTCAGTCAAGATGCCCCGTTTCGAATGAAGCCTAATAATGAGCATTCTGGACTGAGTTCTTCTGTTTAACCCGAGCTTAGGGTCGGGGTTAGAGATACGTGGTTCTCACAGGACAGCGACGCTACTCACATATGATGATCTTATAGAATATGATGCTTTATGATGTGATACTGGATGACTAATCGGCTGTTGACTTTTTCCTGCTCCAAAATGTCGTCATTACATCGACCTTTAAAAATCCACCGTCAGTCGACCTTGACTTTTAATCATGGAAGGTTCTGAATGCAGAGCGTTTACTTGTGTGCTATTAGTCATTTCATTCAAGTAATTACTCAGATCCTCGAGGAACGCATCTGAATACTTCTTCCACCATTATTACACTTTCCCCCGCACTGTAGTTAAAGCCACGTGACTGAGGCGTCCAATAGCTGACACTGAAACAAAGAATGACTTTTGAAAACTTAGACGCATGCAGCGGTTTCAGAAAGGAACAGAAAAGGAAAAGGAAAAGAAAGGCCTCTTTACAGCAGACAAGATAAGAAATGTAGAGGAATTTGCCCTCCAGAGCATCAACTGATGGCCGTCTGAGGAAATAGGCCAGATTGCTCTAGAATGTGGCGGAATACTGTTGCTGACAAAAGTTGCCATTTTGACACTCCAGCTGGAGTTGTTTTGCAATTATCCTTCCAAACCTGACACTTGTTTTTTTTTTTTCAGAGCTACGAACTTACGTGATTGACAGTTTCTCTGCAAGTCACAGGTCGTGTCTTTACTGTTGGACACGGTGGAGCCTAAACGGAGAAAAAGAAGAGATTTATGAGCTTGTGGTCGCTGAGAGATCAAAGAAGGAAAAGGGTGGAGTGTTACTATCTGAAGATGAAAACATTTCATTGTCAGGTGCTAAAATGTCACCTTTTTTAACCTACACCCCCCCCTCACACATACAAAAGATCTGATCCGACCACTCTGGCAAAGAAAAGCAAAGCGCTTGGGAAGATTGCTCTGTAATCAACACGTATACAATCGGGTTTCGGCCCTTTTCTTCCTTTTCACATGCGCTACCTGGGGACATCTTCCCTCGATCCTGTGACTCAGCAGTGTCTCAATGGGCCGTCTACGCACTGAGACGGTTTGAGTTTTTATCTCTCCGAAGCTCTTGTGAAGAATTAAAAGGATTAAAAGCTTCTCAAATCTGCCACAAGAGATCTGTCCTACATGTTCACAATGGTCCAAAGAGGGTGGCGGTGGTTTTACAAGCAGAAGTGCGCTTGTGACTGGAATGCTGCTGCTTCCAGTCTGTAGAATAACTGAGAAAAAGAGTGTGGGAAGTGTGCTCTGTGTCATAAACTGGACTGGACTGAAACACTTCAAAATCATCGAGGGTTGGTTAAGCTAAATCATGACAACACACATCTTCTCATTTATGCGCGGCGGTATTGAGATGATGTAGACATCGCGGATCTGTTTGCTGAGGTTTTGACAAACCCACATCTAAGATTTCACCCCAGTGTAATAGCCGTGTATAGAAAAACCAAAACGGCATGTGTTTTCACAGAAACAGTGTCCCGAGCATTTTGGATTATCCACAGATCTCAATATAGGAAATATTCCCAAAAAGCCTGATGATAGTAATGAAACGATGATGTACATCCTGTGACCATAGAAACACGTTTCGTTATGTTTTCTATTGCCTTTTTTTAGATTCTACACATATTTAGTATTTTGCTACATGCTCAGTTGAAAATTTGCGCAAAGCTCCGGGAAAAAAAAGGAGAAAATAGGCCAAAATATCTGGCTCGCCCCCTAGTGGCTGGCGGCAGTATAGGTCACAAACCCCACCTCTTCAATGTGAGTCAATGGGACCTGGGACAAACTACAAATTCAACATACATGACTGATTGATTTTTTTTTTTTTATTTCTGTCCTTTTAGTTGTGTTGTAGCCCATCTCTAAGGTGCTTAAAAAGGAGGCAGATGTAGTAGAAGAAGGATCTAACAACCAGTGTGGAAAAGGTTGAGCAATTGAGTGAGCTACGTAGCTTTATATAAATTATCTATGGCTTTATGTGTCCCGTCTGTCTCCTCATTGTTTGACATGAAACAAAATGTAACTTAGGAACAACCTGTCACCACATGTCCTGTCGCCTCAGTCGCTCACAAAGCTGACACTGCACAAACCACATCCCTCAATGGATGCTAACTAACTTAGGCTACCCGGGTACCCGGCGAGTGGCAAACAGCAGCCAGGCAACTGAACGACAATATACACGGTACATAGGTGGCTAATATGTACATCCTACTAAAAATTCAAATTAGAAAAGGGTGACGTCATTGGTTGCATTTGAAGCAAGAAGTCAAATTTACGATGAAACAAATAAATCGGTTGTGGTCTTGAAATAAAATCCAGAATGTTGTCAAGACAAGACAGAGGGTACAAAAAGACTGAGACCTGCAAAAAGACCCTGACCGATGTCAAATATGACATTCGTTTTCAGGTGAGTTGTGTGTTTGATTTGACATTTTTCTGACCAGTTTGTTATTTGATGATGATGAAAAATCAGGTAGAAGTTGCGTCGCAGAAGCAACATGGCAGCTCCTGCAAACGTGGGAGGCATCGTCCATCTTTATGATAAGTAGATTGAATTTGTTGAGTTTAAAATTCAAAATCAAAACAGGCCTCATCATTTTATAAAAACTATTCATATGTCGCTACATCGGGATACGTACTGTTATGTGGATATGAAGACATCCATCAGAACCCGTCAGAGCAAATTAAACAAGCATATGACAATAAGTAGACCTTTGAAAGCTTTACTTCACAGTAAATCACACACTTTGCTGGAAATGTGAAAAAAAACGTTGTGTAAATGTTCTCAGAATTATCTAATGTGTGCAAGAAAAAAAAAAACAAAAAAAAAAACCCTCCACAAATCACATGTAGTGTCTGGTTGGCAGACATTCAGGTGATCTTATCCTCCTGACAGAATCATGGGCCAGCTTCGTTCCAAACCGATTTCAGCTGTGAAACTGAAACTCACTGTTTTGAATAAAACTAATGTAATTATCTCTGTATTTTAACCAGTAACAGTTGTGGAGATGTGTCGATGCGAGGTGTTATTCTTCTCATCATCTGAGTTGGTTATTCTTCTAAAATAACAGAAGTCTGTTACAAAATAGGGTTCTATCCCACTTATCGACGCCCTGCAGATACGCTAAATGCGCCATTGTAAATGTTGGTGATGAGTCTTGACCTTTCCCATGCCACATGAAGAGACAAATCCAAACTGAGAGTGTGAAATCCAAACAGACTCAAAAACATCAGCCTGGTCCAGAGAAAGCTGAACTGACGCTTAGATCTTTCGCCAGTTTTGCCCTTTTATTGTAATATCCTCTGGCTTAAAGCATCACAGACCAGATGGGATGAACATGAGCGCCCAGCATGCAGCTCAATGTGACGAAGTGCAGTAAAGAAGGAGCCATTTCATATCAATAAGGTGAGGTTAATGTGTGAGGTATAATATGTCAGTTCACACAGTTAACCTTGAGGCTTCGCTCGACAAGAGGCAGAGAGCACAGCGGTGTCTGATTATTGTTTTAACTTTTACCCGTTTTAAAAGGAATTTCACCTGTGGTGAGGAAATATGCAGCCTGGCGATCTATAAATCACAACTGGCAGGTTTTATAGAACGTTGGACAGTTTGGTTAAAATACACAATATGTGCAGTAACGTTAGTGAAAATGTCAAGGTAGTTTAAACAGGTTGGATGCAATGGAAGGAGCATCCATTTAGAATGAACACCAGCAAAAAGACAGTTGAATGTACGTCCTGTCTGGATTTAGGTACCGACCCATGGAACATTCTACTAGTTATTTCTATCATCAACTGACTGAAAAAAACGGATTCAAACAATGAAAAGAAATTGAGTAAATACGAGTATCTTCATTACTGAGGCGTCGCTGATGTTTGCGACACAAACTGGTCATTTGATGTGATTTTGCTTGTTTTAACACAGACCAGTTGAACGTTGCTGGATCAGAGCCACGTGTTCATGTTTCTTCAGTGTTTTCCACAGTGACTTGTTTCAACTCAATGTTCAATACTTGAAGAAAAACTTGCCGTTGTGTGTTTTTTTGCAAACCCTGAATATGTTCTAGATACTTGTGTTTTAACCACTGATGGTGCTTTTCAAACCATGTCTTGATGTCCATATTTAACCAGGGTGTTCGGATTAATCGACACCAGAATTCTGCTTTCTTTCAGAGTATTCCGTGATCGGGTTTCACAAAACTGGGATTATCTGTTTTTCTGAAATCAGGATATGATGTTTACATGTGACACTTCAAAAACCCGATCACACTCAAACGCATGGAAACAGACGCAGGGATCAAAGAGGAAATATAAGGCTTAAATATTCACCTCTTAAATATTCTTCTGTTGTTACCATTTCCTGCGTGGTGGGACAGGGAGGAGGGTCGCAGTCGTCTGAATCTTCTTTATGCTGCGCAGCTATGAGGAAGTCTTTGACAAAGTCGAAGTATCGTGCCGTCGGCCACCTCTCTTCCCTGTAGTGGCACTGAAAATCGTACATGATCGGCTCCTGCAGATACAAAAACACAGCCAAAGGGAAATCAGGTTTGTGCTTGAGCGCTTTATTGCACGGGTGTGGGTTGAGTTTAAGTGCCTTTAACGCTGAGCTCTATCGCTGGATGTTTGCGTAGTAGTAGCAGCTGTTGATGCTATCTGTACTTGGGCTGTGAATGGACCTGCTCTTTACATGACGATCTGTTATCTGAGCTCCGTCTGTCTGCTCTGATCGCCAGTAGGATGCACATAGTGACTCTAACGCGATTCCAGATTCCTGAAGCACCTGCTCGCGTCCTGCTTTTGTGCAGATGTTCAAAAAAGGTGACCTGGCTTTTCTCACAGAAGGAGAAACGACTGGACATTCACAGCTTTGGGATTAAAAATGTCTCAGTTCAAACACATTTAGATAACGTAACATAACTGTTGTTCGTTGTTTTACTTTATGTCCAGCTCGTTCAGACATATTTGACTTGACTTTATTACAAACAACAAAACAACAAAAAAAAAACTAAAAAGTCATGATGGAACATTCGGTCCGATGATCAGGTCATGCACTGAAACCAACAGTTTGTCTTTTGTCTAAACTAGAACCTAAAAGTCTACATTACAAGATCCTTTTCGTAATAAATTCAGTGACCTCTCACTGCAGCTTTAAATATTCTTTTCCAAGGCATTTCAAGAAAAAAAGAACAGAAAAAAACCTGAAAAACTTCAAATGAGCACATGTTTTCAGATTAAATAATGATCACATTGATGACGATCACTAATAAAAAGCACAGTTTACACAGTGTAGCCTATCTGCCTACAAAGATGACTGTTTTCCGTTTTTCCATTCCTACCTCTAGGGCATCGATTACAAAATGGACTTACCAGAGACCCCATGTTGAGCCGCAATTCTTGGAGCATTTGAATGAAAATGCTAATATCTTTTCTGTTGGATGAAATGTTTCCAAACTTATGCGCTAAATCTTGTAAACTCTCCTCCAAGTAGAAGACATTTAATTTTACCCAACACATCCCACCCTGGAACGAAGAGAACACAACAGAAAAGACATTAGGAAACACATTTAACAAGAAAGTTCACAGCAAAGAAAGAAACAACACCGGCCGAAGTCTAATAATCCAGAGTAAGCTGCTACGTTCAGAGATAACACAGTTCACATGACATGATATTTGCACAGGCGACACTGATAAGGTCGGCCACAGTTTGATGTGTAGGTGTGTCAGAGTCAATGAGGGAGGTCGAACGTGCACGCTCGCTACGTTCGTGTTACTGCCAGTAGACAATATGCAAACGAAAATTCAGAGACGTATTTCTGCGTATCAGGATGTGCGATAAAGCTCGATTTCACGCAAATCTGGTGACTGCTTTTGGGAAATACTGATGACAAATCACAGCTGGATGATAGACGAGAGCAGACAGAGCGATACGATACAGAAGCAGTAATGACTCAGTTTGATACTGAACACACTTAAAACCACGCTCGATCTTACCTCTTCTCTTGGAACGTAATGCACAGGAATTCTGTAATCTTTAGGAATATTCTGTCTCTGTAAAAAAAAGAAAAAAAAGAGAAAATTTGAATATGAACTTTGCACGTGGAAATTAGAAAGAAGATGCTGTGGATCTTAACTCAGTATCTACTCGTCTTTATATTGAGACGAGATCTGCAACGACTCAGCGGTTAGTTGTCGACTATTAAATTCATCTGCAGCTGTTTTGATAATCAATAATGGGTTCTGATTCCAGCTTCATGTAGTAAAAACTCTGCCAAGACTCTGTTCTGTGTTTGGTCTCATTTATAGATGAGCTGCTTCTGTTTCTGCTGCTGTTTGTGTGCACGATGATTGTAAACCATGAAATCTTCATCGTTTTCGACCGGAAAAGGCGATGACAGAAGCGCACCTCGTGAATTCAGGAATGCACCAACAAAGGTTGGTTAAAACATACAGTTACACATATTTTTCTTATTTTCCTGTGTTCAAACACACAGTGGTACGTCCGCTGCTGCACAGACAGTATTACAGTGTTTCTCCATGTATTTAAGTTTAACCCGTGACCTTTCTTTCTTATCAGGACACTCTTACTCGACCCTGAAGATAAACATGGTCTGCATTTCACATGGCTTTGATGAAGTCAATCAGCATTTACAAATTCTTCTTCTATCTCACTTGTGAAAATGAATTCTCATATTATATCATATTCTTGGTAAAGGTGATGTTATTTTTTCTTTTGCCTAATAGTGCTGACGTGCTGGTTTTAGATCATCTGTGAGCTTCCTATTATCCTTCACATTTGTGAACCAGAACGATCAAATGTCATAACATGTCATTACTGTACGCTGAGCGAAGCAGGGGCATGGATTTCCAAATAAGCAGATATCATCACAGTCTGGTTATCAGGGATGAGTATCTTGTTTGAAAGAAGCAACCTGACGCTGTGGTTTTCCTAAAAGGTCATAACGTTGTTGATAAGAAAGATGAAAACTGATAAGACAAGCACATCATCGTTGGCACGATTAAAGATTTCATTGTATTTTCTCTGCCACTATTATATAATGCAGTATCATAACAGTTTAATTATACACCTTAGAAGAAGAAGAGACATTTATTGGTGTTGAACATTGGAATGTGTAAATACAAACGACAGAGAGTTTTTCTTTGAGGCTTTGTAAACAAAAAAAAGCTCAGATTTGACATTAAAAAAGGGATCTTCAAACAGCTCCATTTGTTCTTACCAAAATAGAGAGTTTAGAGATGTCATCCGTCACTGGGTTGACGTCAAATTTACTTGAATGTACCCCAAGCGTGATGAACAGCAGTAAATGGACACAGACGCGTATCCAAATCTGTAGGTGAAAAAAGAGACGAGACACGATTAGAGTCGCATCCTTAAACGCAAAATGAAAGTCTTTAAACGCCTCGACGGGGCTTTAAAAGGTGGTAAACATCGGAATGATCTGAACTTGAAATGACACCACAGCACAGAAATAAACCTCTGACCTGACATAATTTTAAGTAATCAGTTACAGATACAGAGTTAGCCTTGTCACCCCACTGAAAACACTCACAGCCTTATGTTCGAACCACATGGCATTCCCACCTCTTATGAAAGAAACGACCGCACAGACTCTCTGCTTTATGGTGATTTTTCAGCAGCTTAGAAGTGGGCAGCAAATAAAAAGCGAGGTATCGTATCTGACATAACATAGTCTGAAAAGACATGTTATGACTTCGTTCATTAACTTTCACATTTCTTAGCTGCATTAATGCTTGGAAAAATCTTTGATCGATTTGCTTAAGAGACAAACTATTAAGAAGAGTGTTTACCGATAAGATAACCAGCTTTAGGACGAACTGTTTGGTCTGGCCTTGGGTCCAGTTTTTGTTTGATTTTTAAAAACTGCATGAAGCAGAAATAAATATATTCTTAGCTTGTTACCCTAATAGAAAAACGTTAGTAACTACGCATCCAAAAGAGTATAGAACAGTGGGTTTCAGAAAGAGTATTCAGGGAGGATTGTATTCACACGTGATTAAAATACAACCTGGACGACGGATGCTCGTTTAGTGGCTTTACTGGACTTGTTTTCACAACCAGAACCAATCTGGAGCCACAGGAAACCGACCGACTAAAGAATCACACCTCGCTCCTCTCTTCTACCCCTTGTTCAGAACATTCTGAGACAAAAAATCTGTAGGTTTTTCCTTGACCTGAAGCTTGAACCATCATAATCTAAGACAACGACAACAACAACAACGAGGAAGTCTGAGAAACTGACAGAAGGAAAGAATGTGCTGTGGGTTTGCCAACGAAAAGCCAGCGAAAGAAAAAGGAAAGATAGAAAACGAAAACATGTCGGCTTTATGACATTAGTTTGCATGGTTACGCAACGCAGGGACAAATAATAAACAAACTAAAAGAACGGAGAGAGAACGGAGAAGACGGAGACTCAAGAAAGAGCTGTCGAACGGTGGAGCCAGATGATGAGCTGAGATGTGTATTGTGCAATGCTCTCCGTTGGCGACACGTCTTTGATTACAATGGTTCTGCTCAGAACTGGAGAATTCAATATAAAATACCTTACATTTCTGATTAGTAAAAACAACGGCTGCACAATTAATCGCAATACAAGCCTGTGCAAGTGTAAGGTCCAGATTCATGAGGATTTAGGGTGATCTAATCACAGAAATGGAAAAAATAAATAAAGAGACCTCTGTTGTCTTGCAAAATGAAAGTCGTATTTTTTTGTATTTTTTGTGCTGGTTTAAAAACACGTCTAAATGATAGCCAAGCGAGTACACTCAAATCGGAATCGCAAATCGCAGCATTGTCCACAGAAATCACCGAATCGGCGTAGCCCTGGAAAAGAGGATTCATGTCAAGGAGTCGTGAAGTATGACGATCTGGAAAGACGTCACGTGAGAAGAAACTGTTTACGGATGATCCTGATCCTGGGAAATGGACTGAAGTAAAGTCAGATTATCCAACATTTGGAATTACTGATGGTACAGATAATTATCGTACGTCTGGCAACACGTTACAGACGAGTCGAGAGGAAGAACCAGCGAAGCTAACGGGCTGTAGTTTGACTTTTAGGGTCACGTTAAGTACAGCTCGGGTGCGTCATCGGGCCACCGTTTTAGACGCCTCCAAAAAATCCTGAACGCAGAACTGATGACAAACAACTCACAGCTCAGTCTTTTCACCTGTTTGTTTTCTAACATACACAGCGTCTTTAGTTAAAAAGTATCTCCTTTACACAGACAAATCAACAGGATCATGTTTTTGGTTTTCAATGCTGATGCCATTAGGAGATAACCCCCCCAAAAAAGTTCTAAAATGTCATTCTTTTTCTTTGGCAATAGGTCTGACATACCGGTGAGTTATCTGGAACAGACTGAAAAAGCAGACTTGCTTGTCAGATGATACGTGATCCAGGACTATTACTGAATTTCCAAGGAGACAGATATGATCGCAGTCTTTCGCACACCTTCATTTGTCTAAAATGTCAGAAAGTTGTGGATGAGATGAAAACTGATGAGAGCAACGAGGAACCAGCAGAGACGTTCTCTTTGCATGTTTTATACGGTACCTCTCTCTGCTCAGTGTCACTAAATCGAAAATATCACCAAACACTCGTGTTGTAGCTTGATTGTGGAGACCGGTGACTTATTTGTTCACAGCTGTGAAATCTTTGAATTTTTTTTTTTGGTGTAAACCCTTTTTGCCAGTTCTTGATTCATCTTTCCACATCTTTCCTGCCTCATTCTGCTCCACACTGACAACAGGAATCATCTCATCATCATCTGGAAAACCTGTTTGCCGTAACGCCCTTGTTGTGTATTTATTCTGGTCTCCATCTTGACTTGGTCTTGACCTGCCTTGGTCTTGGTCTCGACCCCTCAAAGTCTTGTCTCGATCTTGATAAACTCTGGTCTTGGTCATGACCTGGTCTTGGTCTAGGTGGTCTTCACAACAAGACGTCCAAACACACACTGGACTTTTAAATGTGATTGTATAATTGCACAGACTGACATTGTGATTCAATTAATTGTGCAGCTCTAATTAACACCTTTTCAAGTGCTGCTTTTTTGCTGTTGATATCGTACATATGCTGTGTATCGTTTAAAGGGTGGTACTTTTAACCCGTATTTTGTCTTCTGTTCTTACTGATACTGTTCTGATACTGACTCCAGCTTTTTCAAAGTTGAATACGTTCTGGTTTCTTTAGACTGTGAGAGTAAACTGTTGGATTATGGACCAAACGGGACATGTGAGGACGTCAAGTCGGGTTTTGGGAAACACTAGTTGACATTTACACTGTTTTATAGATCAAATATCTCCAGGGTTTTCCTGAGGTTTGTGGAGGGCTTAGGCGCTGCAATGACTGCTGCTGTTATTCTACTAAAAACGATAAATTCTCTGGACTTATATTCTTAGAATACTTTGAAAATGACTCAAAGAAACAGAACAAATCAGCTCATTGAAGAAGTTAAAACCTGATTCCAATTTTGCAAATAATAAATGTCTCTCTGGTGACGTCTCTAGTCTATTCGGATTATTATGGTATTTTTTCCTCTCCAAGGTGGAGGAGAGATTTCAGCAGAGTTTTTCTGTTTAAGTCTTCTAATGGTAGGGAAATCCCTGAACTAATCAACCGCTTGAGGAAATAGTCAACAGATCAATCAACAATGAAAGTAATCAGTAGTTGAGGCTGAATATGCAGTGGTACTTTGATATGTACAATCAGTTCGCTTTCAGCAAATGATTAACACGGTTGCATCAAAGCAGGCTGTAAAACGTCTGGTGTCTGCTCCCTAATGGAGTTACATTGGTCTACAGTACATTACGAGGTGCATTCATTTGGCTGACCTCCCACATCTACTCGCTGCCAATCCAACCATATTATGCAACGTCTCAATTCTGCTCTTAGTGGAGATTAGGACGGGCCGGAGCCTCGGCCCAAAAACAACTCAGCAACCCTGAAAGCGAACCTCGAATAAAGCTTTAGAGTGTTTCACAAATGGGACGCAGTGAAACGGATAAAAACATGGTAGCGTGTTGCTGAGCTGTGTCCAATTTTCATGCACTTCGCTCGGCACAAGAGGTTACATTCAGGAAGGCTTCGGATATCCTCAGTTGCTCTTTTGCGGTTTATTATTTATTCAGTCTCAGGTCATTCTTGCGTGAGGAAGATCTTGTGGATCGAAAGGCCGTTTACCTTAAAGAGAATGTTTTAAAAGGAGAGTGAAACTATTTGGAGGCAGAGTTCCAGTCTTGAAATGTTCTCCAGTGTCTGTTTTTATTTAGCCTCTGGGTTTGGTTTTTGGCTTCACTTTAGTTTTTACTTACTTTTACGAGCGCATAAGTAATTTTACTTTTATTATTTGGAGGAAGTCATTAGTTTCGGTCTGTTATTTAGTTGTAGTTTTTCAGGTATTATGAGGAAAAAGCCTTGATTTACAGAAGCTGGAAAAGGTCGAATTAAACAATGCATGACATCAAATACGATTTAAAAAAAAAACATGTTTATTAAAAGCTCCGTTTTTTTTATTCTTCACCACGAACCGTTAACACTGGGAGACAACAAAGCTGATGTTAGTTGTGGTTTTTATTTAGTTTTCACTGTTTTAAAACGTTTCAGCCTTTTCTCTTTTTTAGTGACTTTTAGAGACATTGTCGATTAATGTGTCGATTATTTTGTTAAGTCTTTGAGTTTATAAAATGTCAGAAAATGATGAAAAGTGTTGATCGGTGTTTCCCAGTCTTGTTTTGTTCACAACCTGAGCTTTTTCTCCTTGAAAATACCTCAAACTGATTAATTCATTTTCCCTGTAATTCTATTTTATTGCATTGTTCATTGTATTTTTTTATTAACTTTCCATTTCTTTGAAAACTCTTCTCTCTGTTAGTTTTAGTTTTCATTCCTTATACTGACCCGACTTTCTCCCCTTTCTCTTTTTTTGTGACGTTTGGTGTCATTTTTCCTCTGGAATCTGAATGTTTTCACCTCAACGTGCGCACATTTAGTTCGTCTAGCCTCTTCCGAACAGATCGAGGACTCAGAACAGTCCACTCTGCTGTTTCTACCGTGCTCTATACATTTATCAAGCCGAGCCACAACAGGAAGACAGCAGAACAATGATCCATCAACAGCAGGAAAGGCCAAAGGAAAAGCATCATGTAAAGGGCAGATAGGATGTAATTCAATCCCGTCTAGCTTCTCGTCCACATGGAAACTGATTGTCTTTACAGGGCAGACAGGGCCGATAAGCATGCGATGTTTAAGGACAGATTAACGTGAGACAAATGTGCGGTACTTGTTATAATTCTTCAGTTACAGCTCGCCCTCAGTGATCCATGAACACTTTTTTTATTACAGGATACAAACACTGACTGAGTCGCCCCACATTCAACTACAGGACATAAGGTCTGAGGGTTTGGAGATTGTCATGTTCTCGTAAG
>JAPQRN010000022.1:21837554-21852519 GCA_037367275.1 Coranthus polyacanthus | reverse complement strand
CACACACACACACACACACACACACACACACACACACACAGACACACACACACACACAGACACACACACACACACACCATCTCTAGAGGAAATCTAAAGTTCTTCCAAACAGGAGGGTAATAAAAGATGTGCAGTTCACTGTTTGAGGAAAACATATAAGAATATTTAATAAACTCCAGACAACTGCCTTAAAATTTGAAACCAAACTCCAACAGACGTACTTTACTTGTGATTAAAGCTAATAAAAGATGAAAGGTGTGTGTAAATGCAGCCAAGCACACAGCACAACCTACTGTATAACTTCATTTAAAAAGCAGAGAGGAAGCTCTGTGTAAAATATGATTAACAGCAGCAGAAATGCCCACCCTTCCTTCCACCGGGAAACAAGACTTGAACCTGAGCTGCAGGCGCACAAACTATAATAATACTATGTTTAATGTTATTTTAATGTGTCATAATTGTGATTAAAAACAAGCTGCCACTCAGACTGAGGTTAGAGATTAGTCAAACCCAGATAAATGCTGATGAACAGCCTGGAGGACATAATGCAGGGTAAACCTGCAGATTTACACACCTTCTTGATTGCACAACACACCTACCAGTGTAAAATAAATTTCACTTTATTCACTTCCTCGAAGGGAGAGTGATGGTTACATAAAAGGAAACGAAATCAGTTCGTAAACTAAAGGGATAAAACATGGTTGTGTACTTTCCTCACTGTAGAAGCACGTTTCACTTCAGCTGCTGCGGGTCTCGTTTCTTTTCATTTTCATTTGGAATAAAGATCACAGTAGCTTTTCTTGGTGTTTGCTTTTGGGTCAACCGTGTCAGAGGCTAAAGATGGAGTGTGAGCTGCGCTACTGAGCTCTTAAAGAGGGCAGACAGTCCGACTGCAGAGCTGCCTAATGGATAACCTGAAGAGCCGCCCGAGGACGCGGATCAGAACTGAGAGATGTTTGTGAGTAAATAACCAAACCACCGCCGGGAAAATAATTCAGGGTTTAAAGAGAATCGTGTTCCGACAGGACTAGAAAACCCTCGCAATACATGCAATTTGCTCCAGATTAATAACATTTATTGTCAGCCTGGAAAGGAGAATAAAATAAGACTCTCCCGAGGTTCAAAAGAGCAAAGAGATGTTGCTTCCACTCAAATGACTGATAATGAGCCGCTGACAGACAGGCAGTTAAAACTGTGCAGGTAAATCATCTTTTTGCTCCGCCGCTGCGTCCCTGGTTACACGTTGTAAAATCAGTGACAGTTACGCGAGGCGCAGACGGGTCTGGATGAGGACGAACTTCCACATCCAGATCTTCTAATGAAATGGAATGAGCTGGAGAAACTCTGGACAGGTGAAGCATTTTGGAAAAAAACAAAAAAAAAACAAAACTAAAACGGGCTTATCTCGTCGTTGACTCACAAGCGGCTCGGAAATAAAAGCACTGCGCAGTAAAGGAAGCGACTGGAGGAAGGACTGATCCTGCTGCTAGTTTTAGACACTACATCTAAAAAAAAAGCACAGTCTTTAACAAGAAATGACTCCAAACTTGAAAAGCGTGTCGCATGTTGAGGGCTTTGTGGTTTAGTTTGTTTGTCTGCAGCGGGACACAACACAAACTGATCATTTCCCAAAGTGAAGCAAAGAAAACAGTCACTTACTTTTGACTTCTTCATATGGAACGACAGGAGTAAATCCAGTGTGTGCGAAAGCCTATTTTATTTTACTTCTACGGGGAGAAAAGGGGTTGTCATCATCCTGTGTGCACATATCCAATGCTTAAGTCAGTAGTATCCAAGCAGAGGAGAAAAAAAAGACCCCCCCACGAAAAAAAAAGAGAGAGTACGAACGGGACGAAATGAAATCAAACTCTCAAGCTTGCCTCAACCTGTAGGCTAATGGTGTGTGGCATGTAGCCCATCTATCTACAACATAGATCCAGACACTGAGGGCTCGCAGCGGCGGAGCGGGACAGCGCGCAGAGGGAGGGAGTTAAGCCTTTATAATGATGCGTAAAAAGCGGTCAAAGAGCCGCCCTCTGACGAGCCGCAGTACGAAGAGGTTCACTCCAAAACCGCTTCTGCCAATATAAACAGATCAGGCACGAAAACAGGTTCAGGGCTCTGTGCAGGTTGCGCAATTTCACTTCACGGCATTTACAGCATTTAACCCTTTGAGTTAATAATGGAAGAAGAAGAATGATAAGAATTACAAGAACAATCACGTAACAGCGCGCGTGTTTCTTCTGAGGTTTTTCTTTTGTCACAGTATTAAACTTTAAGGAGAACTTCTTCCATGTCACTTCAAGGTCCGTCTCAAGTGTCAGACAACAGACTCTCGAAATGCATCGCTGTCATTCTCTGTCAGAGCATATCACTCCGCCAATCGAAACATTTACTAAATTACACGTGAGGTGCACTTGTAATACTCTTCACAGTCCGCAAAAATAAACCTGGTGGGATTTGAATCAGTGCTTTCACTCAGATACTGCACAAAACTCAAGTATTTTACTCGAGTATTTCCATTCTCTGCAGCTTCATGCTTGTACTCCACTACATCTCAGAAGGAAAGATTTCAATTTTTACTGTATTATATTTGTCTGACACATTAAAGCAGAAGTAAAATTAACCCAGTAACATCATATATAACAGTAACTCACTGGCAGGGGCCATTTTACTGCACAATGAACACTTTAAGTACATGTTTGCTGATTATTACTGAGTATTTTCCCAGTGTAATGTTAGTACTTTTACTTCAGTAAAGGATCTGAATACTTCTCTCTGAATGGTTGTTAAGTATGACATACATGATGTAGCCTGTTTACTGCCAATAATTAATTAACAAGTAACTCATTCATTTACTTGATCAAATGTTCATCTCATCTTACAACAGCAGTAATAAGAATAAACTCTGTTCTGTACCTTTTCATGGTAAAATTAGATACACATTGAATGTACGAGGCTGTAATATGTAAAGACGTGTTTTTTGCGCAGTGGAGTGTGTTTGAACTGATTAAACGTGACAACCTTTGACCTGTGAAATTGCTATGTGTAACTTAGTGAATGAGTGACCCAGTCGCAGTGTCATTTCAGCCACGGAACAAAAAAAAAAGAATACACCTCAACCCATGACTAAAAGGGATTGTTAAGATTAATGGAAACAAAAGGAAATAAAACTTAAAGACATTTCTGCACAGTTTGACACTTGGACGATGATCGTAAAGTCAGCTTTTTAAACGTGTCTGGACACATTTTATGTCATAAAATGTCATCTTTGAGCAGCTTCGTCTGAGTGGAAGCTCTCGTCGTCCTCAAAAAGCAAAGTTACTTCAAAACGGGACGAGTGTCCTGCTGCTGTTTCTCCCCCTGCAGATGTTAATGAGACCAACATGTCGACAGTGTCAGCTCAGCTGCTACAGAGCGGTGCTTCCCAAACGTTTCAGCTCGAGACCCAAAAAGTCGATTTTATGTCTCCTCTGGATCCACATTTACAAAATACATGTCGCGAAAGGCCACGAATGTCTCTTCCAACCTCAGAACAATGTTGAATGAAACGCAGAACAACATGGAACATGAACATCAACCACGGACAGAAAGACGACGATGGGTCTTCGTGGAAAACACAACGCAACAAAATACAACTTAAAGACATTTCTGCACAGTTTGACAGCTCGGTGATGATAATAAAGTCACGTTTTAAACATTTATTTCATACGCACTTAAAGTAAAACATTATTTTCACACTTGCAATGCGTTCCCTGGTTTGCTTGATAAAGAAACAGGCTTTATGTGATAATTGTCTTCAATCATGTGATTACTGGAACTCCTAAATTTAAAATATGCTGCTGGTAAAAGGCTTGAGCCAGTTGAAGAATCAGCGGAAAAGGTGGAACCAGTTAACGTCCACTGACAAGTTACATGTAAATATCATGTGTTTATTGGGATCACTGTGCCAGTAAAACTGCTTTAAAAAGGTCTGGAGACGAGTCTGCAGCCACGCCGTCTCGGAAGTCTCTCCTCTTGGCATTGATGGATTTCAGCGGCAGCGAGGATAATCCTTCTAATACTTTGTTTTCCTTCTTTTAATATATTTACACGACTTCACCTCTGAAGCTTCTCATTGAACAGACTGTGTTTTTCTTTTAAAAGCTCCTCAAGCGTTACTGTCGTATGTGATTCATTCACAACTGTCATTTATTTTCTCTGGTGACTTTTCAGACGCTGTGATGTGTTTAGTTCACGGTAATGTCACGGGCAGGATGTCATCTGGCCGTGGAGCTGGTCGTGATCATGTCGGATTATGTTTAGACTGGTTTCCGTTCACTTGTATAAAAACAACTGGATGAAGCTCAGAAACCTCATGTCTCGTCATTAGTTTGTTTTCCACCGTTTGAGCTTCGACTGGTGTTCTTTTAACGTCATCTTCTTCTGATGTGGTTTAATAGCACCTGAGTGGAGAATCAGCGCCACCACCTGTTTATCTTGAGGCATCTACAGTTATTGTTTCGCCGTCCCTCAACTGTCTTCACTTGGCATCGATGGACGTCATCGGCCGCGAAGACAAACCACCTAGATTATTTTCCTTTTAACGACAGTAATTTAACTCCGAGTCCATTGGTTTTTATTTTAACATCTCCTCTACATTACATCCTTAAGGGACTAATTTGTGACTTTCATTTATATTTTATGTCAGCTTTTGCAATACTACGGTATGTTTAGTTTATTATAAGGGGCGATACAAGCATTTTGAAACTGACATTTTCACTGGAGCCAACAGTCGTCACATGCCATATGTTTAATTATTACAAAAATCAGATCATAAAAATGTCACTTTGTGAATTTCATGGCAGACCTGCATGCTGTGCTGGGTGTACAGACACCCTTTTGGCTCATTTCCTGCTGTTTACTGGCTTCACAAGCTGCTCCCAAGTTCTTTGGAAAGACTTAGCCTTTTTTTTTGTTGTTTGTCTTGTTTGCGGTTTTGCTTGTTACCTGAACTGTTGCAGTCGTTACATAATCACCTGATTGTGTCACAAGTTTTCATTCACCTGTATAAAAACAGCTGAAATATTCTGTCTCTGTTTGCACTTCATTTCCCACGTTTTGAACTTTGACTGGCTCTCTTTTAATCTTCTAATGGTTTGTTTAATGCACTTGAGTGGAAAGTGGCGTCACCAAATGTTTATCTTGGCACGTTGAGGGTTATTCTCGTCTCTGGAGTCTCTTGGCATTGATGGATGTCAGAGGTTTCAAAGATGATTACTTTGTTTTCCTTATTGTTACAGTAATTTAACTCAGAGTCTTCTCATTAAACAGTATTTTTGTCACATTTTGTCAAGTCCGAGTGAATGCAAATTTCAAGACGTTCCCTCCAGGCTTTACCAGGACAAAATAATTCAATCTTGATTTTTTTCCCATTGTGCTTTGTTGTTGTTGACATGTATTCAGTATCTTATGTATTAAGTTTTCAGCTCGTCTCGACCGGAATCTTTGGTCTGAAATAGGCTTTTAGTTCCCCTCCCGGCCCTGCCAATGCTGACGCAGTTTTCACGCTCTAGAGGCATTTAAAGCTGCAAGAGCTGAAATAAGGGTGAAAAAAAGCCAGAATTTGAAAATAAGCCGCATCCTTCTGCAGCTTCTCCTCTCGGTCCAAATCAAAAGACTAAATGTAAAGACAGATGAAGCGGACGCTGTGGAAAAGTGAAGCCACTGTTACATTTTAATGCAGCTGAAGGATGTGAATCTTATAGTCGCTTTCTCATGACACAAACAGCACAGACGACCGGCGTCTACTGTGAACTTTTCTACAGCATTCATCTCATGTAACAAGAGATAAGACGGTGACATTGACCTTCCCTTGCAAACGGAACGAGGACATTTTCTAAAATGTAAAAACTATTTCTTTGAGTGAGTGCGTTTTGCACACTGATGTACAAACGCTGCAGTCGACTTGCCTGGTTTTACTTTAAATTTCGATGCGCCGGAGGCATGCCTGAGGAGAAACTCGAATCGATTGGATTTTTCAAAGGAGCGCGCAAAGCCTTTAGGGAGAAACAGACTAGTTTGTGATCAGCGCTGTGAAACCTGTAACATGAATGTGCTCTGAGCAAACTTCTGTCACCACCTGCTCAGCAGAAAACAACGAGGCATGTGTGTGAGTGTGGACAGGCTTCACTTTCATGCTGGGCTATCCGGAGCTTTCCGGGTGTGGGAGCAGACTTGCATAACACGCTGGACTGATTGCAGGGGAATAATAGGATTACCAAATCAGACACATTGTTGTTCGCTAAATGACCACCACCTAAATTGAGAAACACGGCCCGAGTACCTCCCACATACTGCAGCTGTCTGAGAGGCATAATGACATAATCTGCTTATTTCACTAATCTGTCTGTGTGATATGCTACGACTCCACAGATATTTATCAATCAAACAAATCCAGACTTTCAAATCTGTCACAATCTGAGTCACTGTGGTTGCCTGCGTTGCCAGACGTACAATTATTATCATATTTGTGATCATTTTAGCCTCATGGCATCAATACTATGTTTACGCCACATATCTTTGTAGCCACATTAAAGGTGCATTAACGGATGTTTAGCCACTAGGGGGCAGAAAAACTCCAAAACAAGCACTTGTGTGACAGTGTTTTAACCGTTCATCAACCTCATTTTCACACCTAAACGGAAAAACCTAAACTCAATTCACATGCTGTGACACAGAGGCACGAAGAAGAAGACGCTGCCAGGAGAGCACACTAGAGGCAGATGTTCAGGTTCGGATGTGATGTGTGGTTTGGAGAAGGAAGTCCTTCTTCCTCAAAAAGTAATCCCAAAAACAAAAAAACTAAAGTATCGGCATTGCATTTCATCTGATAGCTTGCCAGCTCCTGTTTTTCCATATTTTTGTACAAAGATACAGTGATAATGGTGAAATTCTGTATTTTTTTATTGAAAAACATGATATTTTCTCGTGGTACGATTCCCATATCCGCCATACATGTGCCTAAATCTTCCACTAACTTACCTGAGCACCTAAGCCCTCTGAAAACCTAGGAAAACCCCTGAGGCTACACAACAGGGGATTGGATACCTCTTTCCTTTGAGTTCCTGCTCATGTGGGGTGAAAGGTGGAAGTGAGAAAGATGACATGTTGGCAAAAAACCACACATGACTGACAAGCAAGTGCAGAGGTTAGAGCTATCAAACGGATCACATGTGCAAAACTTGGCAGGAACATTAGGCAACACATCCTCATGGCTGAAGAACAAAATAGGTCAATTTCCGCTTACTCTCAAAACAACATGTACATGAAATGTCTTCTTCTAGTGATTGTCCCTATGGAATGACGCCAACGGGCCTACGGTGTGTTTTTCTTTCTTCCTGCACTCATTCATACGAGTCATTTTAACCACTTTCACAGATCGACCCATGTAGTGGCGTTGTGGTGTGAAGCGAATATTACCTCAGGGAATCTATTAGGAAAAACAAAACAGAAAGTATGAAATCTTTAATTAATACCTACCTGAGAGTTTGAGCCACTGCCTCTTTCTGCGACTGCATCTTTATACCCTTCGTCATCTCCGAGCTTCACATTTCAATGCACAGGGTAGGCATCACTTTCCGACACACTCGGGAGGTGTCATTCTCTGACACCATGGTCACGGTTTCATTAGGTTTAGGCATAAAAACAACTTGGTTAGGGAAAGAGCGTCGGGGGAACAGTTAAAAGAAGAAAGACAAAGGCAATGAAAGAGGACACGAACTCTGGTCTCCTGTGTGCAAGTCTGCAAGCGTTCCGCCTTAAACACCTCCTACGATGGATTTTGCCAACTTAACATCACCTGGCCCACGTTGTCGATTTGCGACGTCTAGAGATTTCCATTGACTTCTCTCTGGTGCCCTGCCCGTCGCTGTAGGGGTCGTGGTCAAGCGGCAGAATGTGTCGACGTGGGAGTGAGAACAGACTCTACTGTGGTGTCGGAGGTGACGGTGACGTTCCCTGTGGTTTCAGGTAAATCCACTCATCTTTGTGGACAGGATATTAAATTAAAAACACTTGGACTTAACTGGATAATGTGCAGGAAAATGTGAAGATTTACCATGTTACGTGGAACACGAGTGACAGACTTTTATATCCTGTAAAAGTCATTTACAAGGGTTCAAGTAGTTGACGTTTATGAGTCAAGTTAGAGTTTATGGCCGTCAGACTCCTTCCTGAAATTATTTCACAAGTAGGCCTCTTTGTTGCAGATCCACTGTTCAATACAAGAGAACAGAAATCTACCCGGTCTGAATGGGGCTTATGTGGAATCTACATCATAAGGTCATCACTAGGAATCCAGCAACGTAATATATGGAAATTAAAGGAAAAGCCAACATAAAGCGTCTCAGTGCCCCTTGGCATCGACTCCACAAGTCTCTGGATTGTTTAGTCTGTTAGTTGGCTTAGCCGTTAAACCACATGCTCGACATACCATGCCACTTCCTGCGATGGATACTTAAAGCTGCAGAATTTGAAAATGTTCCCCTTCCTTATGCAACTCCCTCTTCATGGAAAGGTGAAGCCACTTTTCCGAGCTTCCCTGTTGAGAGCAGTAGAGTCACGCCTGGGTCGCGTCTGACAGACTCTAACTCTAACCACAGTGACCGTTAATTACAGCTGCCGATCACATATTTAATAATCCCCACCTGCTCCACACCAGGCTTCGTTAATCCTTCTGTCTCCACTGTTCAGTCAGGACTCATTCACCTTTGCCACTTTTGAACTTTGTGACCATTTTTCGACTTAATATGTTATTGCAGTTGTTGAGGTAATTGGAAACGGCAAAGCGCAATATAATATATCAAGTGATTTATATGAAACAAAGGCGAGAGGACACATTAAAGTTTCTTGGCGTCTTATTTCACTGCGATCATTTATCTGCTGTGAATCTGTTAGAGATTCTTACAGCGTGCATTGAAATGACTATCAGGTTTCAGGACTTTTATTTCATTTTCACCTCTGCTGACTTCTTCTCCTTCCATCTGTTCGGCACAAATGTTCACTTTGGACTCAAGGATGAACCGATTCCATTTTTTGCTGAAGGTCAGGTCGTGTGGATTCTACAAACAGAAGCACAAGGTGTTTTACGACCGCCGCGTGGTATTGCATCGTCTCTTCGCATAGAGACTTGACATTGGACAACATCAACGTACGTATTCAGCCCATTTCAGACCAAAGGTTCACGATGACGAGACTAAACTGTTTTTTGAACGTTGCAGGTAAAGGTTGCAGCTCTGTGAAGTCAACCGTCTAAGCTCATCTCAAACCACTCGATGGTGTCGGTAGAGGCTGCGTTTAGAATGCTGTGCTATTCAGTGTGTTTTTCCTCAGTATTTATGGCCTGTAGTTTACCTGTCACCATGAAGCTATGAGCCGTTCCTCTGGTAAAGCCTGTCTCCATAGTCTGCGTTTCTCTCTTTATTAGAGGTGATACCGACTCCTATAAATCACAGAACTTTTTTCCAGGAATCACTTTGCCAGAATTGCAGCTGTAGTGACTAAGTCAGCGTCACCGTCCTCATTTATATTTTAAGACGAAGTACAGAAAGTATACAAAGAGTTGTTGCTATTAAAATGATTCACCGTGTGGTCCTGGTGCTTTGGTTTTTCACAACGCTGCAAGTTTTTTCAAGCAAGTCGTAGGATTGGATTATACCAAAAAAAAAAAAAAAGAAAACAAGGACAGATATAGCACGAATGGCACCGTTTGCACCGTTTTCTTGAATGTTGTAATCTCCGACCTTATTTATTTTTTTTACATTGTCTTCATGCTTCTTTAACCTACATGGACGTTTTAACTACAGCATGGCTCAGCTTTTCGTTTGTCAGTTCGTGTAAGCCTCTGAGGTGTGCACGCCGCTACAGAGTAATGTTGGAAAACACTACGCACGTCGCCCGAAGTGGTTTTCCGAAGCGCTGAATACACCTCAAATGTGGTTTACTCAAGGCTAAATTCTTAACTTTAAAGTCAAGTGTTTGTATTAAATTGTTCAGACAAGTTGTTGAAACCACCTGAAGGTTTGCCTTAATGTTGACAAGTGGCATTTGCTCAGTTTATCACACATCTCTCCCCTCAGAATATCTGCGTTCGACAGCAGAGATGTTTGTTTGTGGAAATATCTGTATCTTCGTGGTGCACTTCACACTTTAACTTTATCACACAACATAAATGTGTGCGTTTATATCCATGATGTTTATTTAAAGTATTAGTTCCTTATTTTCGGAGGGGTTCAGGAAGATCCTCTGTTTGCTTTAAACCTAAATGTTTGAATTTACTTGAAGTTTTAACAGAAATGGTCCTTTGCACATTTTTTCTAAAAGCCACTAAACTACTACCTAATACTGAAACAGACTCTGTGTTTGGAGTGAATAAATAATTGCATGAGCTGACGTTTTCATAAAGAAGGAAAACACATAGATTATTTTGTTTGGAAACAAAGAGAAGAGGATTAGCATTAGTAAATACCTCCAGTCTCTGACTTTAAAAAACCACGTACAAACACGCCAACAGACTGAGACCTTACCTCCTACAGCCTGAAGACCGAGAGAGTCTCCTCCACGCTTTCATCTCCAGGGTCATGTACTGAAACCACCGCTATAATCAAGACTGGAATAAGATCTTCTAAGTGGACTTCCCATGAAGCAGGTACAGCTCATTCGAAATGCTGCTGCGAGAGTATTAACCAGGTCAAAGAGAACAGAGCACATTAGTCCAGTTGTGACATCTTTACACTGGCTTCCAGTTAGTTACAGGATAGATTTAAAGTTCTGCTGCTGCTGGTCTATTACTCACAGGCCCTGGATACACTTCAGACTTATTGAAAGTATATAAACTGAGCCGGACTCCAAACTAAGTCCAAACTAAACAGAGTCAAGCATCATTTAGCTTCACAACTGCAACAAACTGCCAGAAATATAAAGAAATATAAATTGAAGAATGGTCCATTTTTATGATTGTGGAACATATGGACCTCTTCCACGTTGTACCTTCTTTTACTAATTATAATAAGTCTTTAACATTCTTTATTATGGATTTGTACAGTCTGTACTTAATTTAATCGTCTTTTTCAATATTCAGTATTTTTAATTCTTTCCTTGTTCAAGCACTTTGTTTTTGTTGTCCTCTGGATGTTCCTCTTATTCATTTAAAGCACATTGAACTGCCTTTGTGTATGAGATGCGCTGTATTTTCTTGCCTTACCTGTGAGCACAGCCTTTGAAAAGTCCAGCCTTAAAACACTACTAATACCATAGAACCGAACGGCAGAGATGCAGATGTCCGCTCACGTTACATGTTTTTCAGTTTGTTTGGGGTTTTTTTGTTGCCGTTTTAGAGCAGGCGACTGAAACAAAACAGGTGAAGAAACAGCTGGAACGACTCCATAATCAGGCTCATTTCCAGCTGTATGGAACTCAGAAATCAGCAGCAGGTGTGCAGGTGGATGTGGTGTGTGGTCGGTGGACCAGGACCAGGCAGGTTGTGGACTGTCACGCACCTATGCATGAACAGTGTGAACACTGAACAACATGTCTTTATAGGTAGATTTCCTCTCACTCCCAAAACGACACAGATGCACAGATGCACAACTGCATAACTGCTTCTTCAGAAAACCTGCAAATCTTTTCCGTGTTTGCAAATGCAAATACAAACAGCTGTGTGGAAATACACCTGTCGTGTGTAAGGTTTGGTGAGGGATAGAAAGACTGGCCTGAGGAAAGGTTGAAAATAAACTAGAGAAAAGGTTTGAAAGTGGAGAAACTGGTATGTTTATTATGTTGAACCGCCTCCTTCCTCCTGCCTCCTTTTTCTTTATCCCTGCACATATTCACGCGACGGCAGACGTCACCAAATGACCGTAAACGTGGGTTGTTTTAATGCCTTTCACGTTTTGACCCAGGTTGTTATTTTCATGGTGAGGTTGGGTTACTATTTCTTACATATGTGGACTTTATTTCTGCTGGCATGTAATAAATGCAGTAACTGAAAAATTTTAAATAAAAAAATGTTTTACTATTATTACAAACATCTGTAAAAGTCCTCGGTGTAATGATACTCTGAAAGTCATCTAATACAATAATTGCCTTCACCGCTTGCCCAAATTACCCAAGAGTGACTATAAATATAGTGGAACAAGGCAGTGAATGCTTTGAATAGAGCTTATTAGCAGATATAAAACAGCAGCTCTAACAGCCTGCGGCCACTCAGGCTGTAGCGACGACTTTGAAGGAAATGGCAACAAACTCTGGAACAGATGGTCTCTTTAACCACTTTTACAATCCTTTACAAAGGAGTTGGCGCCCCACGTTCAAAATCATCGTATTGGTTTAATCTGAAAGAGTTGACGCTAAGTCAGATGGATTTATACCCAGTAAAAATTAGAAATACAAATACAGCCCTGGAACTGTAAAGAAAAGACAGCTGCAGAATTACTTCACAGTCTTCCAGAAGCTTTTCACAGCAGCAGCTTTAAACACAGCATGTGGCTTCAGGGAATTATTCTGAACAAGACTTACATGTACATAACTACTTCCATAAAAGTATTGTCTTATTCCTATTATCTGTCCCTAAAGCCTGCACTGAATTACAACAAAGGTCCTTTAAATATGTCTGTTTGGAATCAGTTCAAATTGACATTTTGAGTGACTTGGAAGCAGCCACGTCCGGCTGCAAAGGTCTTGACCGACACCTCCTCGGTATCGGGATTATCGTCTCCGTCTGTGTTCACCTGGAGATAAATGATTCAACCTCGGTGGCAGAAGAAAAAAGGAGACGACTGGAGAAAAGTGTGGGATGATGTGGTAAGTCCTGAGAAGATGTAGCTGTTACTTGATTCAAGGTAACACTTGTACTTTATCAACCAAGTTAGCTCTAGTGTAATTAACTGTAACATTAGCTCCCACTGGTCGTTAAGGGCGAATAATCGTGTTTTTCCGAAATTCTCCAAATACTCCAGTGACCGTACTCACGAGAGTAACGCGAGTTGAAAGTTCGCTTAGCGTAACTCCAGTTCTATGAGGACGTGCGCGGCGCTCTTTTATATTTTGTTACTGAAACTGTTCAAGTTTCACCTTTAGCCTTATTCTCCGAGCTGAGATCAACACAAAGAAGAGACGCACGGGATGAGCAACAGGCCGAGCAGACGGGTTCGACTGCGTCCGCGATCCTCAGCGATGTATGAAAATATTCATACAGCCTAATACTGGATTCACACTTTTGAATTTTGACTTGCCACATGATTTGTGAGCGCTGAAAATCTAAGCTGAACCTCTTGGCTGAGATTACATCCAGATTTACTGTAGCTCTCAAGGCACTGTGACCAATACTTTGCATAAGTGACTTAAGACTGTTATTCAAGAGGCCGCCGGTCTCGCACAGACTTTGCCACTGAAATTCATTCACTGATTTCTCCCCAACACTGATTGTAAATATCATTTTGTGCTTCCTTGACCATCTAGCAGTACCTTTAAAACTAAAAAAAAACACAGAAGACACTATACTACAGTATATTGACCTACTTTCTTTTATCAACAGGAAGTGGAACTCTGTCAACCTTGCAAATAGTAGACTAGCAACAGGATTAAATGCACCAAAATAGACCTCACTCACTCCGTCCAGGGCCTGTCGTCGTGTTAGGAAGCAGCCGCAAGTCCTGAAATCCCAGTTCAGCATCTGTGTACACTTGTCATTGTTCCCCAGAGGATTTCAGTGCATGTTAGGCCACATCCTAAACTGTAACTGAAAACGAACTGTTAAGTGGTCAAATAAAACACTTTACAGCTCATGTGCCTGGATCAGTGCACTGCTGTTTGCACAGACACAGGATTATCTTTAATTCCAGGGATTAAATCCAAGATAATTATCTATTTATTGTGAATTAAAGTGGCTGTAAAACTGCACTTAATAAGAGCTGAGGTTAAAACTGAGGGACGTGCCAGAAAAGCTTCATAAATTACAAATATTGGCAAAAAACCCATAAATCCTCTCAATGTATTTTTTTTACTTCATTTCTTTTCCTTTTTTAAAAATGTCTTTATGTGTGTCTGTTTGAAAATGCCAATGCGACGCGGCCAGCGTTTCCAGCCTTTGTACCAACAAATAAATTACACGAAAATGCAAAATCCCTGCCTGGAAATATTTGGCACCAAAACTATTCACACAGCCTTCGATGCGAATTTACAACAACTCAGTGAAATTCATTTGCAGCAGCTCAAAGGCCTGAACAGATTCACGTCGGCTCATTCGACAGAAAAAATGTTGGATTCAACTTCACACAAATATGTAAGACTTTTCAATAATAAGTAAATAAATTCAATGTTCTTGTCTCATTTGTTGAACAGGGTTCCCTTTAACTAGAAATGACACGAACGTCTGATCATGTTTCAGGTCATATTTATGCAGAAAAAGAAAATTTAAAGGGTTCACAAACCTTCAAATACTATATATATTCTATTTATTCTATATTCACGGGGCGACGGTACAGGCTGTGTGTCTGTCTGCACCTGTAACGACAAACCTACAGCACGTTTCAACTTGAATGTTTTACACAACATAGGTTTTTACCATATGTCACATGAATCACATGACATTATCCATCAACGCGATTCATTTCTTGCGGCTCTGGAAGACTGTCACGACCTTTCAGCGCTCTGTAATTCAGTTCAGTTTAGTTTATTCACAAACAAATAAAACACAAAGACAATGATAAAAACATGAAGGAGACATGTGGAAGTTAAAACCCTGAAAACCTATCTAGAGCTCGACGTTAGGGACAGTCACACGTCGAGGTTTCAGTGGAAACTCAAGTGGTCTGACAGGAAACAAGTGTAGTATCTGAACTTTCACCTACTGTGTGACTTCATGAGTTTGTATTGATAGAGGCCTCTAGGTGTAGAAAGATTGATTATTGTCCCTTAGTGGAAAAAC
>JAPQRN010000022.1:21808981-21822662 GCA_037367275.1 Coranthus polyacanthus | reverse complement strand
CACTAAATGGAAAACACACAGACTCTGAAACACAATGATGAGGTGTTATCATGAAGACCATCAGAGCTCATTTCTATGTGTTTCTATTGTGTCTCTCAAGGCTCTTCCCAAACTGTGTGTTTTACATGTGTGACTTTTGCTCGAGTGGTTGGAAAATGAACATAACGCGCTGCACATCGATCTTCAGGGATTGATGTTTTTAATTAATCCAGGATCGACGCCTTTCTGATTGGCTCCACCCCCTCCCTGTCAATATCGAAATCTGTCTGTATTAATTTGCCTCCACTTTTAAAACAATGACAGACTGACTGTAACAATACAACAGACTATGTGTTAATATCATCTAATCATAAATGGTCAGTGACATACAAGTATTTTAAACATTTAAACAAAAAAATGTAAAAAAAAAGTGAATATCTTTTGCAGTTGTTTAAACTGAGTGATTTTGGTGATTTTTCATTTCGATGAATTGGCTGTGATTGTGACTTTTCTTAACATGAACGAATGTCCTGAACATGCTTAACATCAACACCAACAGCTGCAGCACACGTGCACAGTAGGATTAGTTTGACACTTTTCCACTGAAAGGTATGAGTGGACGCTGATATCTAGTATCTAGTGCAGCTGTCAGATACTATTTGCTTGTTGGGGATTTCCTCCGCAAGTGACCAAAAAACAACAAATGCAGCTTTAAGGACTCCTTGTCAGCCATTTGCCGTGATGGTTACCTTTGTGATGCCAAGTGCAGCGATGTTCTGGCTGTAAGACGTGGTACCGTTCCCCGTTCCCCACAGTGCAGCCAGGATGCAGCCGATGCCCTCCACGGCAATCCCCCTGTTGATGGCGTGAGTCGGTGGAGGAGGAGCGCCGGACAAACGGGCACAGGCGTAGTAATCACCAATGGATTCCATAGTAGACGCCAAGACGCCCGCCATCATACCCAGCACTGAAGACACACTGACTGTGGGCAGACCCCACTGACCTGTGGAAACACGGTAGGAAAAACACTGAATCCAAAATGTTTTTCTACCTTTTCTATGCAAAAACTAGACAATGTGTCTTTGGCTTGCATGTGCAGAGATACACTTTATTATCAAAAGTTTGAGGACAATTTAAAAACATCCCATATGTAATTGCTGAACATGTCGTTCCAAACCTCAGGAATGCCGTCGCTGCTGTTTAAGTCTCATCATTTCTGGTTCTTGATTTTAAGAACATTTTGGAACCTGGCTCCGAGGATTTGCTTCCAAGCCACACTGTTGTCATTACATGCTGCAGCTCAGAGTTCCCTATCGTTAAACATACTGAATCTAAAAAGCAGCTGCAAAACAATGCTACAAAAAAGTGCATGATCAAGGTTGTCCACAAAACTTTTGGTGAGATAGTGTATGTTATTAGAAGGAGTACATCGAGGAAAAGCACATCATGTCACTGCATGACGACTTTAAAGTAGAAATGTTACATATTACAGCTTTAAGTACTAGTTATAGAATATGTAAATCAAAAAGAAAAGTGACATTAAATCAACAACAATCAGTCAAACTTGACGTGTTGATATATATGATTCATATTATTCCTCTCTTATATTCTTGTACTGTTTTTCATAAGCCGTCCACGCTCCGCATGTAAACCTTGTGGAATCTGGATGTAACCAAGCGACTGTTCATAGTATAATAAATCTATCATCACCATGTCAGAACTGACACGTCATAAAAGAGGACTTGTATCGTTTTATTGGATGTTTGTCAAGAATTAAATTAAGGAGAGACTGACAGACAAATTTAAAAAACCGTCACTAGAAGACACTTGGCAGCTTCAAAGATCTGTCTCAGACAGTTATGACAGTGATGGATGCATTAACAAAAGCATGAATAAAAACTCTAACTTAAAAAAAAACTAAACTTCCAATCTGAACTACTGACGTGCAGGTGTATTGTATTCATGGTTTAATTTTTCTTTGCTGTTATGCTGTTTTCAGTGCATGTTACGACTTGAACAATGTCCAACTGAGTACATTTCTAGAATTTATCATTGTAATAATTAAGCTGTTAAACACGGGGCCAGTACTGGCTTTAGGCTCTTCTGGAGACATAACGTGACTGTATATATCTCCATTTGTCAGTATTCAGTTTGAACGTGTAAATATTCTGTTTCATGAGATGTCACGGCATAAATCCAGCACATTTCAAAGTCATGCCAAAAAACAGTCTATTTAGACTTTTGTCTGGTCTGGTGACGTTGAACTGGACATGGACTAAATTTCCTTCTAATTTTTTTACGTATTTCAAATACTCTGATCGCTGTACATCAAAAATGCCAGAACATGTGAACATTTACTTGAACATATCTGGACAGTTTTTTAAAGTGAGACTTTTTAGCCACACCCTCTCACCTCCATCTCCACCCATTCTCACCTGTTCTCTGTTGGAATCACGCTACTTATATCAGCCACCAGTCAGTTTGTCATCTCCACTGATCCTCTCATGACTTCCCTCGTGTTGTCTTTTTTTCTGCATCCGACGTCGGCATGTTGTTAATTTGCCTCACTTTTAACTTTTTCCATCTTTCGTTTTACGCAACAATAGCCTTGTGTAACTTCCAACGATTGGTCTGAAAGTTCGAACCATCCAAAGCGTGTTTTCACACGATATGTGAACCAAACCACGTCCGTCTTTTGGTCGGACCAAAGATGAGCCGTTTGACGGCACGTTTTAAAGTGGCCTTTTTATTGTGACCAGCGTAAGATGGAGCTGTGCAGAAATGAAGCTGTTTAATCAGCGTCCTGATAAGCCACACCTATCAGGTGAATGGAATATCTCACCAAAGCAGAAGTGCTTAGTAACAGATTTAAACAAATTTGTGAACAAAATGTGATTATTTCTATTGTATACATTCTTTTTGTTTTGCATGTCTGATTTCAGCCCCTCAAAAACAAAAGTGCTGTTTACATTTTGTTCAGTGTATATTCTGACTTTAATTCCATATATTCCAACGTGGTGTTAGAAGTGGCTTTCCTAGTTTGTAGAATGCATTTGTATGGATTTTAATGCATCCAGATCAAGTATCCAGGATTAATGGGCGTGGACAGATGTTTGTGTACAAACCTGGATATGGTACATGGAACCACGGGGAGTTCGTCACGGCATCCAGGCTGATGTCAGTCCTGGCTGAGAAGCCGTACTCATCAGGTTTTGAAGGTAGGACATCAAAGAAGGTCAGTAGGAAGCAGACAAGCCAGCCGCCACACATCCCGAACAAAGCCTAGAATGTGTTATCAGATGCAGTGTTTCATCACGCTTACAGTAATCTGGGATTCAACAAAAATAACACATGCTTTACTTGAATTTACACCGACACTGAATGTCTGGTGAGGCTGGATTTTCTTCACTAAAGATCGTGCTTTTGAGTAAAATATTTTCCCCATCTGAAAACACACCAGCAGGAAAAAAACATCTGGTATTTTTATTACATAATTAATATGTAATAATAAGCACCTGTTTCTGTTTGGGCATCTGTCAGCAGGATTACATAAACACTACTGCGCTGACGTCCATGGAATGTGATGGAAGGCCACGGATGAACCCGTTCACAAAGGGAAGAGTCTGGAATTTTTTTTGTTCCACTTTCTCTAAGATTTTGAGGATCTCCATGATGGAGATATGCACTCAATCAATCAGGTGTCCTAGTTACCAAAAGCCAGTGTCAGTCCAGTCTATCTTTAAAACCTATTAAATCAGCTGGTAAAAGTTCAAAATGTATTGATCACAGTGTAGTAAAACTACAGATTGAAACCAACATGAAAAAATATAATGCAAACTGTGGAGTCAGGTCATAATTAATGAGAGCACATCCAGGTTAGTTTGTCACGATGTGATGTGTGGACTAACATGGCAACTTCTCTCTCCAAAAATACCTCTTGGATGTAATGAGTTAAAATTGTTTCTGAAGCTACATTCAACAACTTAAGAGTTCAGTGATATTGGACTCAAGAACAGCACATCAAGTCCTCAGTTGAAACCTTTTGAAATTAACTAATTTGAAGGCAGCAACACTTCTGAGAGGAAACACTCAAAGGCATTAGAGTTCCATAGGAAGTCAGAAAAGGCACGAGCAAATGCCTGACATCACTCAATACTATTCTATATTCACATCATTCACATATATTCGCATGAAAAGGTTTCAATAAGTGATAACAGGCTGTAATCTAATATCATAACGACTTATGTTAATGTACTCATTTCCATTTACACAGGGATCATGTCAAAGCAAAAACAAGAATGCTTATATCACAAAAGTGTGTCTTTCAGGAGGCAACTGCAACTCGAGGGCAAAACAAACACGCTATAAACACGCCAATCTCTTTGAATTCTGTTTTCTGGGAATAAGGACCGGGGGATCTCACGACCTAAGACCGCAAATCAATCTTACCGTGTCAGGATATTAAAGCGGCCTACCATGAGTACGCAGACGACACTGAAATATACACATGACTTATACCAGGGGGTGGACCTATTGACTCTCTGAGTCACTGCATCTAATACTGTAAAATGTTCAACTAAATACAGATAATGAATAATTGTCTTTGGAACACAAAAAGAAAGACAGACATAATATGGCCTTTCACCTCATCAGCCTGGTTAAATTTCAACAGCCCCATGAAATCAGTAACCTCATCACATTTCTATCATCTAAAAGTATTGCAAGAGTCAGAGGAATAATGTACAAGCAAGACCTGACAAGACTTACTCGCATCTTTATTTCCAGTAGATTGGGTTACTGTTTACAGGGCTTCACTCTTCAGCAGAAAGTCAGTCAGACTTCAGTTGGATGTGTAAATGTATCTGCTGCACACAGCTGTGTAGTTCTTGACAGCCTTAAGGGTTCAGAGTGTGATATTTAGTGTGTCATCTAGTGGTGAAGTTGCTGAATACTGAGCATTGTGCATGCTCTTCTACTGTAGTTGGGCTTAATATGAGCCAGGCTTTGGCGAAACACCTTTAGAGTCCTGACAGAAACCCAGCAATATGCCCACACACTGGGTGGAAAATCCACTGGCTGCAAATATCTCTGACATACAGTACTTCTGTCATATTAACCTTTTAGAACGTTTAGAGCATCTGGGCTTGTCTTCATAGTTGATATTTTACTTTTACCGTATATTTAGTGGCTCTGTAAATCTCTATAAGAAGGTTTGTCAGTCGTTCGGTCTCCATTACATTTAAAATACAATATATCAGGAACAACTAGATGGAATGTATTAAAATTTGGCACAAATGTTCGCTTGGATTCAAGGATGAACTGAAAAGATAGGTCAAAGGTCAAGGTCACTTCTGTCCATTCATAATGTGTCCGTCAGTCCTCATTATGTTGTGGAATGTGTTCAAATTTGGCACAAACGTTCACTTGGACTCAAGGATGAACTGATTAGATTTTGGTGGCCAAGGGTGAAAGGTCAAGAACGAAATGTCGCTAAACTACATCAACAGGCTATGATGCACAGATGAATCTGCTTTTGCTTACGGTTCTTGTTATTACGTAGTAAAGCACTTTGAATTGCCCCAGTGTATGAGATGTGTTATACAAATACAGCTGTGTTGCCTTGAAGTGTTCTTGACATCGATAGAATCCCAATCATAAACTATAAACTATTTGTCATCCATTGTGTCAGACAACAGCGTGCATTGTTTGATAAATGAACAGTGAAAAGGCGCTGACAAGAGCTTCTGTTCAACATTGGGCGTCGGCTAATGTCGACATGTAAATGCACTCATTCTAAGCCGATGCATAATCCCCTACTTCAATGCTTTATGCTAAAAAAAAACCTGCCTTTAAGTTTTTTTTAAGCTGAAATTGATGGGCAGTCATTTGAAATGACAACTACAAATGACCCAAGAGAAACTTTTAGATTTTGTTTTCTTTTTCAGGCTCTCACAAGATCCTAGTCACTGTGCCAAAATGTGTAGAGCTGCCATTCATAAAGCATTCCTAAGACCGCGCCCTGAAGCCAAACTGACTCAGAGATTTACTGCCATTTTTTTCCCCCTTTCCAGTTTTGATTTAGGAATACATGGTCACACCCTGGAGCTTCAAAGCAGCGGAAACCTACTCCTGCTCTTCGGTGCAAAATATACTGGGCACCTTTCCCGCAGCAAATTTTTCTGTAAACTTGTTTGAATTAACAGTGGGCTGAAGTCAGATCTATCCCATTCTCTGCGACAAGTGATAATGGAAACACTCACAGGTGAAACGTTTGGAAAACGGGGCTGGTATGACCTGTTCGGCGCACACAGATTCTGAGTATGATGAAACATTTCCTGTATGCATTACTTCCTGTCACCAGGGATACCAAGAAACTACTGCACTGATAAGGGTGAACCCGCTGCAGTTTGGGGCAGATCCAGCAAAAGTGGAGGAACATGGTATTGTTTCTGCCTATTCTAAAATTTGGAGACAGGGTTCTTCATTGAATTACAGGACTGTGGGGCCTCTTGGAGTCCCCCCTCTAGCTTTTACTGATGTTATATGATCCAGGATGTACAGAGGATTATCTGCACAGAAACTGAGATTAGAACATTGTAAAATCCCAGATGGGTCAGCAACTTAAAAAAAAAAAAAAATCTATTTGGACGTGTGTTGGACATAAAAAGATTACAGGCCATTAAGTGCCTTTTTATTTAACTTTGTAAGTTTAGGTCACAGGGAATGTTACAAGATCAAGTTTACCCTTTTCAGTGTTAAATCATGAATACAACCCAGGGGCCACTTTTTAGAAAATGACCCGACGCGAGGGGCCAGTTAATAAACAAAGATCAAATGTGTCAGATCACATTCATTCATATTAAAACACTCAGGTTCCACTCTTTGAAATCATTTATTTTCTAATTACCACTCAAATCTGCAAAAGCTGAAATCAGGTGTGAAAACACACATCTTTCTCCTCTTGAGGATGGATGACCTGACGTTGTCTAACGCCGCTACTTTTACAAGCTTCTGTGTCGAGCCACGAAGTGGAGCAGTAGAGTCACGTCTGACTGAATCTTAATCAATCACAGCTGTCAATCACATATTTAACCCTCCTTCTTGTCTGAAAATACCTATGAGCAGCCAAAACCTCCTGACATGGTGCAGGTTTTATACAGCCCGAAAACAGACAGAGAGAATTCTTGTTTCCTTGCACTTGAATTACAAAACGCTGAAAGGTAATGATAAAATCTTTGCCCAGTGAGACCAAAGACTCTCACACTGAAGCTTGAACTCTGCCGTGACTAAAGTTAGGGTTTAAATATATTTAAATTCATGGTTTACTGTGTTTTTTATAGAGGTTTATAAATGGACACCACAAGTTTGGGAACCACTGACTTAACTTTGTAAATGCTTTCTTTCAGTCTGAAAGAGATAAAAACATACTAATAAATAAATACAATCCCCAGTGTAGATCAGGCCTGACTTGGCCTTGAAGTTGACTATCTGTGATTTAAGTTTGGCTGCAGCGTGAGAAACCGGGTTTTATGATCCAAAGGTCATAAAGTTGAAACAGTCTTAACATACGAGACCTGGATAATGTTGGCAACTCACAGAGAAGAGCTTAAAGAGCGGATACTGGAAAACCTTCCACTTCTTATCCTTGTATGCGATCATTGGAACGTCGACTTTGCTGAGATACTGAGAGAACAGGAGGATCAGGCAGACGGTGCTGTGGGGAAACAGAGAAGAGGGCAACATGTGTCACTCAGCGCTGTTCGGCCTCACACCTTTAACTTCACCTCAGCGTGTTTCCATACATACAGCATGAGTAGGAACATTTACACAGAAGGCCTGCTGAGGGGGGTTATGGGCAGAAATGGCCTTTAGAACAACTTTAAATATCCAATCTGTTAACTGGCATTTCAAGCTGTGCTTAAACCACGTCTTGCTGTGCTTGAAATACTGTTCACGTCCAGAGCCACATTTCAGCGACAAAGACCACGGGGCTGGTGCGAACTGAGAAAACTCTAGCAAGAAAAATGAGTGCAATAGTGAAAAAGAGTTTATTTTATTCAGGAAAAATTATGGTCAATCAATGTGAAGTTTTAAAATATATTAGATTCATGATTAAACATTAAACATATGACTGCACCAGGAAAAACAGGGACTAAAACCAACTAAAACATTGGCAGAAACCATACAAACCATGCAAATCCGTATATATTTTCACCATTTCTGAACCAAGAATACATTTCATATCAACATTCTACATGTCAACGTTATAGTGGTTATAGTTCTATGGTTAGGTTTAGGGAAGGCTTGGTTTAATACAGAAAAAGTCTGCAAAGAGCTGATAAAAACTAACTCATAATGTATTTAAAACACACCGCCGCCGTCTTTTCACAAATCTACGTAGAGTCCAAATAGAGTTAAAGGAGCTGGATCGTACATCCATGATGCTGCCATATTGGAATCATTAACCCTTAAATATAGAAATGACTGTCACTGAAACCAATGCAAACATTTTCGTCTCAAGAAAGAGAAGATTTCAGAAATGGACCATCCAAAAAAAAGGATCGTTTTAATTTAAGTGATTGAATTTAAAGGTTTGCAGAAAGGACATCTACTGGTTATTGTTGTTGTTGATTGGACTGAGCATATTTTAGAAACTGAATTCCTCATTTCCTCTGAACAATGTCCCATGAGAGACCAGCAGAGTCTCCGGTGATTAGTGCGCCAGGAGGTTCGACTTACGACCACATGACATCCATGTCTCTGCTCCATAAGCTGCAGACTGCTCGGGGAGAGCAGGACATGGGGACTAAGAAGGATATGACTGATTACTATCCATATATGGCACCACAAGGTGGACATGCTGAACCTTTTAAAACCCACAAGGGTCGCTAAAGACTTAGTGTGCATTATCTGGAGATGGTAGAGGTAAAAGCGAGACAGATTTAACAGGTTCGGACGAGGCCAGGGCAGAGGTAAATGAAAGGAGTGTTAATTAGAAACGGTGAGTTACAGTAGCAGTATTTGCAGAGATTAGGTGGATTTAGATAGGGTACATTGCTGCTTTGAAAACACGCAAATAAATACTAAATAAACACACACATTTGGCTGAACGGAGACAGACTTTGTAAGAAGATAAATAAAATGTTTGGAGCGTCTGATCACTTGTGGTCCTGTATCTTATCTCAGACTACATTTACAGTCACTATACTGCAATGATCAGTTTACCCACAATAATAATAATGTATAAATCATATAACTACATAAATAAAGCCTCATTCCTTTACCTAGTGAGCAGTAGTTTCTCAAAAAGTCCATATTTATCAATGCTAGAAACCTGACACTGTATAATGCATTCAAATCAACCGTTGTAGACTACATTATTTTTTAAGGTTGTATTTAACTACTCATTCTCACTCCCAGCTCGTCTCATACTGATGCTTGGTCAGGGCGTCACATTTCACCCCTAGAGCATCAGAAACACAGCGAGAAATGGGACACACACTCTGGACCCCCGCGTCCACAAACTTTGGTGTTCCAACCACCTCGTATTAAGATACTGACGATGTCGCCTGGTCCATGTTGTCTATGTCCGATGTCTAAGGGCTTACACTGACTTCTATCGGGCAGAAAAACAGACGCCAAGGGCTCTTGACCAAACAGCAAAATGTGACGACTTGGGACTGAGAACCAGCTCTTTTTTCTGGTGAATAGATTGTAAATAAAATGCTTCCACAAATACACATGGGACAACGTTTTAGAACTAGCTCTCTATGACCATATGAATGAATATCTTTTTAGAAGAATGTGCGGTTTTGAAGGCCTACGTATTTCCATACCACCAACATGTTCCTTCCTTTTGGTCAATCACACACTGGTGTCAAACACTCACAGAGCAGCTATTCCCCAGTGACCTCCTGACTTCTTTCCGGCCTCGATGAACAGTGACAGACCGATGAGATTGATGGTGGGAGCGATAGCCAGCGGGCCGATGTATTTCAGCACCAAGCCCACCAACCCAGAAAAACCCAGGAAGATCTGGAGCAGAGAGGACACCAGGATGGCTCCCTGGATCTGTGGACGGCAAAGATGAGATGCTATACAGAGGCAGTTTAAGACTTATTTCAACATCTATGATTTATTGTAAAAAACCAAAAAAAAACAATTCAGTTTGACAGATTTCTATTTGAGTCAAAGTTTAAAATGCTTGAACCTTATCGTCCCCTGTGGCGGAACAGAGGACGATAATAAAACCCTGCTGACATGAAGAGAATATACAGTTACAGACACGACCTGACCTAACCTGATTTTAATTTAGATGAAAAATGTCAGTTTTACCATGAACTCACATTTAATTTATTAGACTCAAAGATGAAAAACAGAAGGAGCTACTTTTCACAATAAAACTCCCAAAACTGATGAATGCTCCTGGTTTGGTTCAGTTCTATCTTTTTTCACAGCTTTGGATTTGGTTCGACTAATTCTTCTATTTTTTTCCCCAAAAAATTCACACACTTTGAATTTCTTTCTTCAAGGTTTCTGCTGAAAAACTCAACAATAAAATATATTTTAAGTCTCAGGTTTCTGCCCAAAAGTAAAAGAATAAAATAGATTAGTTTTAATAGATTTAGGTCTAACTTTACCAACATTTCTGTTTGTAACAGAAATATTTGTGTTTTATCCCCAAAATATCTGCAATTAACACACTTCTGTTTTTTTGGGGTTTCTGCCTAAAGCTTTATGAATAAAGTACATTTTAGGTGTAACTTTCCCTACATTTCAAACTGAAATATTACCACATTAGCAATTTTCTGCTAAAGTTTAGTTTGTCATTGAAATGTCTCATGTGCTGTGGATCATATGACTGTCACTACATACAGTCTGTCTGCATTCCTCTTCAATCAGTTTGTTCTGCTAATGTGACGAAAGGCATGAGGATAACTTTCACTGAACGCGTCCAGAAAGTGTGTTGAGTAACAGTTCTACATACCTCACGCATTCGCGACATCCACACCTCGTCAGAACCGTCCGTTTGCATCGAGCCGCTTCCGTTCTGCGGCTGAACCGGAAGCATCACCGGTGCCTGGGGAGCCGGACACTGCCACTTGGGCAAAGCGAGAATGGCCAGGGTCGGAGTGATGAAACTGAAAGTCCCACCCTGGAGGATTGGTAATCTGCAAACAAATGAAGTGACTGGGTTAAAGGTCAGTGGGTCAAACAGTGGCAGGTCTCTGTAGACTTGAATGACCTGGATCTGTTCTAAAAGCGAGTGTGAAGGAAGTGCTGAGGTTTTAATGAGCTGGTTGCTTCACTTACAGATCGTGAGGGCTGTCAGTTGCGAAACTTTGTTTACATGGACCCAAATATTCCATTAATAATCTGAACAACAGCCCAATCAGAAGAGGCTGGTCTGATGGGATGAATTTTCCGTCAACAATCCCATCAATACGTAAACACTGGTGACTTGACTTTTGAATGCCTCGATGGACAGAAGACGTCTGAAAACTCTGCCACTTTTTCTTTCCCCTCTGTGATTAAATTTTACATAATCTAGTTGAAATTCATGTTATATTTTAAGCACTTGAAGATTCAATCATCACTAAAGCGCGTGTCATGCGAGAGAGCTAAGAAAACAAAGAATGGTCAAAGTGGTCGTATTGATATTTAAGCTCGAGACACATTTTAACGGTAGGTGTGAACAGACGTGCTTACAGCTGAACACGAGATATCGGATATCTAAAGACGTTAGTCAATGCAAGGTCTGAACAGGTTCTGAGAGTCTCCTGAACCTGGATACTCTAGCTGGAGTACTCCAAAAGTATGTGGAATACTGTCCCGGTTTCTGGCGGTTGTGGATTACCGCGCAGGCACTAAATCGGACCGGAACCGGAATACAAACATGGCAGAGCGACGCAGAAACGGATTTTTGTCTTTCGGTAATGAAAAAATGAAAGATTAGATGGAAAAAGCAGTCAGCTGACTGTTACTGTCGCCCTGAATAAAGACATTATTAGTGATATTGAATTATTATTGCATTTCAAAATATGTTTTATATGTATCTCAATTTCTGTGTCTAACCCATCATACCACAGTTTTAGAAGGACAATAAAAAAAGAGATTAACACTCTTATTAGTCATTGTCAGAGTCTTTCCTAGGATCCTATTTTTGTCCCTTTAAGCTTTTGCCAAACCGTGTAGGTGGAAAGCTCAAACAAAAGCATTAGCTATTTGCTCAGGCTTACGGTTACAACAGCGCTGAAGGAGCAGGGAAGTGCGTTTGGAACACTGTACTGGATTGTACTGTACTATGCGTGGGCGGCAACAGCCAGAGCTTTAGCAAAGCATCGAATTTGATCCATTAATTTCAGAGGGATTTTCCTCTCAAAGTGCAAAACAGCTCCCAGGGTTTTATATCTCTATTAAAAAACGAAAGCCACAAATTAAGCTGCGTAAATATTGGAGAGCAGAAAGGCTTTAAAGGAAATTTCAGGGCTTTTTCATAAGGGTAAATCTTATTTCCACTGTTAGTGTCACGTGGAAAATAGTTCACTGAACGGCCACAGGGGTTTCTAAACGAGCTGAACGTGAGAATATGCAAATAGGCATGAAGTGTAGGGAATATCTTAGGGATGCACTGTATGTACAGTGCAAATATAGTCAAATATATCATCCTTTTGATCAGCATTCTAAGACATTTAGGGCAAAGGTGGTTCAAAGGGGAAACGTACATACAGGAAGAAACTTCCTCTTAACTGGGGCATTCCCTCAGTTTGTACGAGCTGTAAAACTTCAACTTGACTGACAGCTTAAAAGGACACACACATTTACATGCATGAATGCCATTCCTGAAAGGGTTTAGAAGTTCAAACATACATGACTCTACTGTCAATGCTTGTGTTAATTTTCTTTTTGTAAAGAACCGAACAGTAGCGACAGGGTCGACAGTGGCGCGAACAAACCAACAGAGGAAAGCGTAGGTTTACTGAAAGGGTCTATTTGATTGTTTTTTGCAGCCACCATAGGAGAGGGTGAGTGGGGGGTATTCAAGTGGTTGCAACGTGCAACTTCCCCACTAGATGTCACTAAACATTACACACTGAGCCTTCATCGCTGCATCTTTGTGGCCTGAAGACAGTGGAGGTGTTACCTGGTACCGACAGCCGTCTGCAGCAGGGTGCACACTCCTGAAACAAAGAAGATCGTGGAGATGAGCTGGCTTTTGGCGGCGTTGTTGTCCTTTATGCAGAGCGGCTCAGCCAGGATCAGCGGGACGGCGATGATGCCACCGAACGCAAGGATGTAATGCTGTGGACGACACAACAGAAAATAAATAAAGGATTAAAAACACATCTCTTTTGCACAAATTGAATCCTTTCTTCTTGTAAATATAAAGTATTTAAGTGTATTGTACCAGGGTTATTACTGAATTTCTATTGTTCAATGAGCTATACGCTATATTGGCTGAACACGCGACCTATCTCCTAATTTAGCTGCTGTTTAACAGATTTACACCAGCAGATGGCAGCACACCATGCATCAAAACCATTCATTGCAAATAAAATGTCTGTGGACCTCGTCTAGAAACAGTAAATGAGTTAAATGAAATTCTATGAATATTTGTTGTCATTGTTTTATCAATTACGAGTAATAAAAAAAAGTTTGAGACAATTTATGACTCCCAAAATCTCCACTTCTGGCAAATAAA
>JAPQRN010000022.1:21778882-21798268 GCA_037367275.1 Coranthus polyacanthus | reverse complement strand
CGCACAAAGAGAACAAGTGACAAACCAGAACCTCCAGTCAGAAACAGAGGCAGAAGCCAAGGGTAAATCAGGAAGGGAAGACATCCAGTCTCCTTGTCCTTCTGAGCCAACCCAAAGAGAGGAAACCGACAAGGGTGCCATGCACCTACCAAGCCAGACAGAGGGTGAGACCAGGGACGCTCATGGATCGGACTGTGACGTAAAAAATTCAAATTCTACTTACACTACTCCAGAATGTAGCCCAACAGATCTTGGGAGAACAGAACTCTCTGGGGATTTAAACCCAGAGGAAACAAAGGACAAATCAGCGGATGAGAGCATGGATTTTCATGATCCTGATGATCTTAACCCTGTTTCGAACATCCACCAGGAGCCAAGAGGAGAGGAATTATTGGACTCTAAAGAAATTGAATTAAAGGGGCTCACCAGTCCGGTCCCCCAAACAGCACATAATTTGGATTCAGTAGTATTATCAGTAAATGAGGATTGTATTGTTGCTGGTAAAGCTGCTGCATCAGTGGACCAGACAGTGGAATCTAACTGTCCAGAGGAACTTCCTGTTAACCATTCAGATCTCAAAGAATTCACAGCGGACTTGTTTCTTGTGGAATTTCCTGACCAGAAAACGCAGCGATCTGTAGATGAAAACAACCCAGCACAATATGCCTGCCATTTGGGAAAACCTGTAGATATTACAGGATCCTTGCAACCCATAGAAGCTGTGGGATACACAGACACTGTGGGAGCTTGTCTGACAATTGAAGGTACAACGGATGTTTCACCACCTGAAATACGGGAAGGAAGTGCTGAGACAACTGCAAGGGAAAATTTAGAGCATTGTTTTGCTTCTGAGATGCTGAGAGACCAGGCACAAAAAGAGGTGGAGAAGAAAAATGAGTTGTGTGAGGAGGAAATGGGTAAGGGAAAAAGTTGGCAGTGGTGTTGTGAAGGAAATGACAACGAGTTGGCACACGGTGAAGAGTTGTCTTCCGATCTCATTGCGGAGGGGGAGGAAGGTAAGGAGCTTCCTCTGATAGAGAAAAAGCACAATGAAGACCTGGTCGCCACAGCAGTAGCAGTCGTAACTGTAGCAATAGCATCGGCAATGGCTAGCATAGAATTGAGTGAACAGTTAGCAGACAGTCAGGCAGAGAGTCAAACCATCAGACTGTCATCAGAACAGAGTCCCAGTGAAACACCTGGTGCATTTAACCAGCTGCTAGATAATTCACTGATCACTATTCAGTCCACACAGGTCATTAACAAAGACCAAGATTATGGCCAATTGTTATCTGACTTGCCTACAGTAACAGGTGAGACAGAAAAACAGCCAAATGAACATTCACACATTGATCCAATCATTCAGTTAACAGTCAGAGAACAAGATCGTACTGAAATGTCAGAGATGTTAAAGGATAAACCTGATGACAACCTGCTAGAGACTCACAGCCAACTACCAGCACAGTTTAGTAGCAAAGAACAAGCCCACTTTGACTTGTCAGCACATGCAGACAATCCTAGCTTTCCGCAAAGTGACAAAGAGGAAATGCAAAACGAAACTAAACAGACCTTTGCATGTTTGCCTAGTGACCTACCCAATGAAGAAAACATTGTGAAAGCTTTACCAGAAGCTAATGAACTGATTATAGTAACTGAGGTAGACGGCCAAGAAAGCCAACTGTCCTGCCCTGTTATAGACACAGGGCAACAGTCAGATGTTTCTGACACATGCTATTTGGAGTCTAAGGAAAGACCCATACTGAAAGAGTGTGAGATGGAGGCAGTGAGTGATGAGCACCTAGAGTCACATTTTCAAAAGAACAAGACACATACTAGAGGTGATAGTTGCCCTAAAGCATTTGACTCTTCTGAAGGTAATGTAGGTGGTCATGTACTTGAGCAGGTTAGTTCATACACCTCAAAGGCAGAGGAAAGTGTGAGGTCTTTTTCAGATTTTCAGGCTGAAAAAGAAAGCAGTCAGCAGCTGGATGTCCAGGCCCAATTGCCATGCGACAGGGACATTCCCATTCTTTCACTTTCTTGTGGTTCAACACTTCCGATCAGCCCCTGGGAGTCTGCCCCTATGGCTGATACAAGTCCAGAGGAAGTGACTGTCTCCGCAGATCTGGAAACAGGATTGCAGTCATCCCAGTCATTACTGGACATTAAAGCTGCTGTCCCTCTTGATTCTGGCAGTGGTGCATTCCAGTCTGTCACCATGGATAATGTGAATAGTGCTTTTGTGAGCCTGGATAAAGACTTGGACAATCTGGATATCGTGGATGGATGGAAGGAGAGAGAAAGGATTAAGATGAAAAACAAAGAGGAAGTGAGGACATTCCAGTCAGGTAAATAACTGTCAATATTCTGTCTACAGTAACAATATGCATTTACATTTTTTTGTACAAATGTAAGTCATTTTTGAGTAGTATTAAACTAGAAAATCTTGTGCCAGAATTACAAACCTGACCAAATCTGTCAAAAAATATGTATCTACATATAATGAATGTCCATATATAAGCATTATGTACATTTGAAGTGAAAGTCTAATCCATACAAAACACATTTTTAATATATGTACATACACACATTTTACTATGGGTGTATATAAATGTATAAATAAATACATTTTGATAAGCAGAAGAAGATGGATGGATGGACGGAAATAATAAAATATATACAAATACCTATATTTTCTAAACTTACATGTTATATATTACATTTCCATATGCTGCGTTTCCCAAACTTAGGGTCAGACTCAAAATGGGTTGCGAAACAAGATGAAAACCACTGCCATATGGGATCAAAATATTTGTCATTAACTAACTAAATGAAAGTAAACTAATCAGTGTTATCCTAGAGATCAGTGTTTTCTTAGAGAGTTTCAGCTAATGTTAACCTCCTAAAAACACTGAAGCTGAGGTATAAATTCTCTCAAGATGACAAAGTTAAATGTTATGTGTTAAAAGTTTTATTTTAACATTCTGTTAAATCATTCACTCAAGAAGAGCCACAACAGCAACCAAGCTAACTGCTAACCACCTGCCAGGAAGTGTGTAAAGTGTTTATCTTGAGAAAGATTTATAGGTCTGCTGTTGTCCGCATAAGAGCAAAAAGGCACACTTCATGCTCAGTTTTTTTTTTTTTTTTTTTTTTGAAGACTTTTTTGGATGAAGAATACAGACAACAACATATAGAGTGAGCACATTATCCAGACAACAGCCATGAGTCTGAGTCCATTCTTTAACTTGGCTAACTACATTAGCAGGCAGAGTTTGTCATTATTTGAAACATTAATGCTATCATTAAACTCATTTAAAAAGCTGTTGTGATTTTAAAATGGCACTCACTTAAATTGTAATTGAGTGTAAACTAACTAGCTAACAGTAGTTAAGGTGTGCCATCATCAAACGTTGTGATGCCATGTATGGTCATTTTAAGACGGACATTTTGTGACCATTTATATTTCAGCCTCATTTTTAACATCATTAGATGTTAGCTGCTTTGTTTTCACACTGAATAGGAGGAAGCTAAGAGACATGGTGGAATAATGTTAGTGACAGGGCTGGACGGACTGTGTGTGTGAGAGAGAGATGTTGATCCTGCTCCACTGTTTGTTTGGGCTGAGGTAACTAAGCAACATGATGATGTCACCAAGACTTAGCAGTGGATGGCAAAACTAGAGGTCAGCTGAGAAATGGTTGTGGTGCGTGTCTGCATGTGTCAGTGTGTGGGCATGCAGTTGACAAATGGTTGTGCATGGCTGTGTGTATGTTCAGATGGGTGCTATCTGACTTAGGCTGTGTGTAGAGTGTGTGAATTTAAAAGCAGTGAATGTGAACAGAGTAAATGAACAGTAAAAGTTTAATTTGTGTGTGTGTGTGTCTTATTAGCTGGATGGTGATCCACAGCCACGTCATCATCCTCTAATAGTTATGAGTCAGTGATTGAGGTGCTGCCCGTGTGTTTCCTTTGAGTTTGTGTATGGTCCTGTATGGGTGCTGGTGTGGCTCTGTGGTTTGCTCCGTTGCTACCAGGTTCTGTGGTTGAGACCAACCTGTGCTTGTGCTCATTGTTTGTAATGATGGTCATTATAACATTTGTCATTTTATTAGATTAATTGTTATCTAATCCATGAAACAGTTGTACTCAAACTTGTAGCTTCTACTGAGGTCTGAATAATATTGTTACTGCTTTTGGCCACTATTCTCACAATAAGTAAATTTCTGAATCTGGATCCTTGCATTGATAGGCAAAACAACAACTAGTTAAATGATCAGATAGGATGAAAACAAACTGCATTAGTCAAGTTTATTTTGGAAGAAAAAACTAACATGAATTCTGAAATTAGTTTTCGTATAAGAGTTGTATAAGTCAGTGACATGCAGTGCTAACGTGACATGTTGAACCTGACATCCTCTAAATTCAGATGTATTGATTGGCTGTCAGTGTTTCTATGGTTCATCAAATCACTCTGAAAGTGATCCAACCACACCGTTCTCCTCTGTCCATGTCTTTATAGTTTGAGTAAGATGGAGATGGTGAACATGTTGGCAAATATGGTGCATCCTGCCATGGGCTGACATTGTTAATTTTTAACTCATTTATTATGAGAAAATTACTAGATACTGCTTGTGGTTTTTGCTAGTTTTGCTTAAAGCCTGATCCACTCTTAAACACTGTTGTTCACTGTTCACTGTCCTGAATCATGTCTGTGCTTACCTCAAATCTTGTACGCTTGTTCTTAGATCAAGATTTGTGGCACAGACATCTTTTGTCCAACAGTTTTAAATTAAGTCATTTAACTTTTTTGTAGAAAAGAAACATTATTAATTATTCAAAGTAGAGTCAGTTGAATTAAGAATTTGCTGGTTTGTTTCTACATTTGCAACAAGATTCATCACATTTCACTCACATCCTCATCTACAACACTTGATGTCAGTGCCACATCCTGAAATATTCACATTATTTTTGTTATTATCCAAATGAATGTAATTTGCTGGCATTTAGTTGTTTACTGTTTTTGCTGTCGTCCTCCGGTCAGGTTCTGACAGACTAAATATTTAAAGCCATGTTGGTGACATAAGGAGTGTAAATTTAGCTGAGAGCCTACAGTAGGTAAACATAGAGACTGGCCATCACAATGGCCTCTTACTTTGAACTCCAAACAGAGGGCTTTTATCGGACTGTTCACAGGTTCCCAAATTAACACATCTAAGTAATAATCCATTTATTCATTCAATTTCCTCAGCTGTTTAATCCTTTGTAGGGTCATAGGGGGGCTGGAGCTGATCCCAACTGACATGGGGCGGGGTACACCCTGGACAGGTCACCAGTTCATCACAGGGCTGACATATAGGCTCTCACATTCACACCTACAAATTTGGACTGTGGGAGGAAGTCAGAGTACCAAGCATCTATGGGGTAGCTCATGATGTATTATAAGAAGGAAGAAGTTGCAGAAGGCAGAGAGTTTTCTCATGGGAAAAACTGTGCTGCTAAATTAGAATGTATTGCACCTATTTGCTGCCTTATTTTGGGTTACAGAGTTACTATAATTTAATAAGTTTTATTGTTACTGAGTCATATTTGTTTTTTATTTCATTTTAGATGTATTTATTTGTAATAAGTGTAAATTATATATATAGTAATATATAGTAATATTTTTATTTTGAGGAATTGATGAGTTTTGGTTAACTTTAAAATGCAATATCTCAATAACTGCTTGACAGAATATTGCAAAATTTGATGAACTGAAGAAATTCTGGTGGTCAAAGGTCAAAGTTACTGTGACCTCATATCTGTTCATTCTTATGAACACGATATGTCAGAAATGCCTTGAGGAAATTTCTTCAAATTTGTACTAAACATTCACTTGGACTCCAGGATGAACTTTGGCCTTAACTGCTGGTAACTGAGAGAATGGCATGAACAAACTATAAGGCAAGGACAGTGGACGTTTCTGATTGAACTTATGGTTCTTGTTATTTAGTCTTAGTGTTGCTTGTAGGCATAGTCCACACTAATGCTGATGTTTTTCTAAATGTATACTGTATCCTTCTTTCTAAAAAAAGAAGGATTTCGGTGCATCTAAAAACATCACAGCCATTTTAGATGGAAAACAACTCAAGCAACTCAATGCTCTACTGCTACTGTGGTTATTACAGCCATGTGTAAAGTAGACTATAGCACCACCTTCTGACTACACTATGCAGCTTAGTTTATTCACTCCAAACCAGTTAATGAAAATGCACCTAATTAACATTTTCTTTTTTTTCTGTTTTGCAACTTTTCAAAATTTCACTTCAAATGTACTTGATATGTAATGGAAACCCTGCTTTTGTCATGATTGGACATATACTATTATATAAAAAAAGACAAAATGTGTAACTCTGACAACCTTTTAATGGAAAAAAAATTAGCCAAATCCTTTTTGCCCATATAACATATGGACTGCAAAATCAAGAAAAGAAGAGAGAATTCCATCTATATTTGGTTCTATTATATCAGAGCAGGTTTAAAAAATGAAGACTTCTATGTTTGCCAATAGAAGTACATCACGGAACAAGAGTCATAAGAGAAGAGTTTAAGAATGAGTAAGCCTTCTTCAACATCAACCGAAAGTGTTTGGAGCGCCATGTGGTCAAAGGTGTATAAAATATGTTAAGAATAGGTTCCATGTACAGTACGCCTATAATGTTCCACCATTTCCAGATGTGATGGATGGGTCAGGAAGAAGCTTTCCACTTTACCCCGTAATTATTTTCAACCAGAAGATTTACTTTACTGACTCATTTGGGCCTACTGACTCACCATGAGTAGAGATTCTTCAGAAGATTCATCCCCAAGAAAATCCTCATCATCATACTCTAAATCCCAGCTCAGATCCCATGGAATTCTCTGTAATATTTTGATCACATGTAGGCAAATGTTGCTTTTCTCAGCTCTTGGACCTTTTCTACCACAGCCACATGGTGAAATGAGCAGGCAAGCAATACAGCCGCAACAGCAACTATCAGTGTTAACACTGTAATTGCGCCACCACAATACTGCTTTGCACACCTTGTTGTAGTTTTCCTGATAATATATTCTACTTGATGGTTGACTAGTTATCACCATAATAATAGTATCTCCTTATTACAGGAATTTATGAACAGCAGTTCAATTAGTGTTGATGTATTGGAGATAAAATCACAGTTTGTGGTGTGATCCTAATAATTGGGCTTGTGATTATGTTCATACTTGTCCTTTTTATCAATTAAATGATTAAATTCTGAGGTGGCATCACATGGCAGGAGAAGTAAATATAAAAAAAAAAGCTATCAGAGCAAGACAACAATAAAATGGTGTGGGATTTCTTGAGTGAAGTTTGTCAGTCATGAGGTTTTGGGCTAGCGTCATAGCTCACAGTGAATGAGGTTGAACTCCACATTAACAATTACAGTGGCTGTACAGAAGTCCAGTGTTGGTCTGTTTGGAATTTTTAAGGTTAAGTTCAGTCCAAGGGGCAACAACCATAACTTGAAACTGAAGCCAATGTGGAAGTGTACTGTAATACTGCTACTACTAACACCAGTGATGGCTGCTGGTGGCTCCAAAAAGTCCTGTATCCAATTGACTCAGTAGTCAGTATTTTTTTCCAGGAGTCAATCTGGTCTCATTCATTTTAAATGACCCTTCTGCTGTGTATACTGGTGCTACTAAGAAACTATTTAATGACGTTTACTTAAATAATACTAGTAATAATAATACCTGGCCTTGTAACATAACTTAGCTACCTTTGCCAAAGTTAGCATTAATTCTGTATTGACATGAAACACAACTGTATGTGTTAAGATTCTTCAAGTAGCTGGAATTACTTTGCCAATATGGTCATTGCTGGCTAAAAAAAGCCAAGATAACAATGGCCAAATTGTAATTATATTAAGAAGTTACTCTAAGGAGACCATCAACCGGTTGGAATTTCCGTAAGTTAGCAATAGCATTAGCTTGCTGAGTTCCACCCCTCCCTATTTTTTGTCTCCACCGTCTTGCCCAAATATGTTCACTTCTGTCTCTAAAAAGTCAAGATGGTGGCAGCCAAAATACCAAACCAAGGGGTGCCATCGTAGAGGCTACGTTCACTCCTTTTATAAGTCTGTGGTTCAGTCGTGGCCTGTACAGGCCTGTGTTTACATATAGTAACTAAGATGAGAGTGCTTACATTAGACCAGTCTCAACAACATCAAGAACGTCATCCTTGTTGATAATTAAGTGTCTGACAACACATTTTATCCAATTTACTCATAGCATGAATTAACTTCAGCTTGATTTGCACTGATCTGGTGAACTAATGGTGTCTTCTTTCTCCACAGAGCCAATTGCAGCAGAAAAAGAGGAGTGTGAGCTGAGCAGAAGCCACTCAGGCAGCATGCACACTGTGCCTCAGGTGAGTGAGCTCACTGATGTTAGAAATAGCTATTGTGTAGATCCTTGAGTGTTTTATTCTGACACCTGCTTTTCAGCCAAGAATTGTGAGTCCCATTAGTATTCCACCACTGTTAAAAGGGTATCAGGTGATGAGTACATTGTTCAAAGTACATTGTTTGAGGCATAATGTATTGTACAGAGTTTGTTTTTATCAACTTGGACATTATAAGTTAGATGCTCAATCACAGAGCAGATGGGTGACTAAGTAGCAGTTCAAACAAACCTGGACATACAGAACCTGTGGTTTGAGGATAAAAGTTAATTTCCACAGATGGGAGTCTAGATTAGAGCTTTAGCTGAATAATCAGAGGCCCCATGTTTCTTCCTGCACACTGCCTGATCAGATCAGATGAACAGGGGTTTGCTGTAGTTACCTCCTTCACAGCTCTTCATGCATTTTGAGGCCAGCACAGGCCAGACCAGACCAGGCTAAAGGTACTGAAACAGTCCTATAAATCCTTTTCCAGTGTCTCCAGATGACGCAGTGGTTGCCCTGCTGGAGTCACAGGGTTACAGTATGAGTTGTGGGAACATTCAGGCCTGGGCCTTACTCAGTGCATGTGCACATGGACTGGATTACCTCAGCATGTTGTGGTTTACATGATGTCATGTCAGGGACAGAGAGGGGAGGAAGGAAGAGGAGGAGGAAGGTCTGAATAAAACAGGAAAGACTCAGCCTAAGAAAAGGAATACTTTATTCTCAAATAAGCTTAATAAATTTTTTTTTTATTTAGAATGTAAAAAGCATTTTGGGTTATTAGGTGCTGCACAAAGTTTCCACAGGAACCTTCATAGATTGTGTTTACATTTACCCAGTCTGAGGCTTATCCTGGTTTTATATGGCATTTATACACTCACATACAGAAATCTGGTTCTTCATATACCAGTGTACATAATAAATACTAGTATCCTCATTACAAATTAGTGTGTGCTGATTATTTACTATTTGGGCTGTCAACTGATTAAAATAACTATAATAACAATTTGCTGTAATGAATCACATTTTCTTTTGTATTGTCCTTATTATGATGAATTAAGAATGTCTATATTTAATGAAATGTCTGTCCATAATTTAGAAATGTTTTGGTGCTCTGATCAAGACAGAATGGAATGGTTATTTAAGTTTAATGTTTATAAGTTGGCTGCCTTTATTTTAAAGTTTGGAGGAAATGTCAGGAGGTTTTGTTTGTTTAGGATTATATGTAATTTATGTTGGTACTCTGACTGTTTTTTTGTTGCTGGTTAATGTTGTCTTGTAAACCCATCTGGGCTGGGCATATGATGTGACACTACAATAAATTAAATCAATCAATCTGAAATCGGGATAAGACATTGACATGTACAAACTGGAATAACTACAGTCTTGAAATTTTCATTATTTTTTATTTTGTATTTGCTCTTTCAATTTGTTTTTGATTTCAGTTTAAGACATATTGAACGTATAAGTGGCATATTGCAGCACAGGGTGCAAACTACAGAGACAGGAAGTTGACTCATAATACAAGAATACAGAGAAACTGTCTCTGTTATAGTTTTTCTTGTTCCCAATGCAACAAGTTTAACCCGATCTGGATCCTGATTCGGCAAAATTTAAGTTAGTAGTTAGTAGTATACATGTATATTTGGTATTTAACAGTCTACCTCAGAATGAAGCAAAGTGGGATGCTGACTCCGCTGGTCAGCAGTAATGTTAGTGTCTGTCCTCTGTTGCCCCCCTGTGCTCAGTCTGGGTATAACTACATCCAGATGTGTGGGTCTGTCTGTCTCTCTCTCTTCTTTCTTACTCAGTCCATGTTGGAATCCCTCTCTCTGCGTCACAGCTGGACACTATACAGCTGTTACCATGGTAATTGCTGTGCTTGTGGGCTGCTGATTGGTTACAGATGGAGGCGATTATTTCCACTTATTGGCTGTAACTTACTGCTCCATTCCAGTTAGAGAGGAACACTGTTACATTTTAATCTACATAAATGACTTAAAGCAACTGAAACGATCAAGGAAACTATAGAACTGCTTACGTACAGCTTGTGTTTATTGGTCTCTTTTTTTTTGACATTATGCCATTTTCTCTGATCATGCTTTACAGTGGTTTGACTCATACCTCAGAGGAAGATTTCAGTTGGGGGAAAATGGGGAAAGGTCCTCCCTCTGTGCCAATAGTATGAACATACTCCAGGGGTCACTTTTAGGATCATTGCTTTAAGTCATTGATCTACCTGTCCTGGGGTTGGCTGACAAATATACGCTGATGATACAGTCATTTATGCATCCCCAACAACAACTAGCAAGGCTTCTGACCTGCTTTCTGAATCCTTATGCTCTGTGGCTCTCTTAGCAGTTGAATCCTCTCATCTGACACTGAATGTCAAAAAAAAATGTTTCATTCTGTTTCTCTATAAGTAAACAGTGCAAAAATGAAAAACTTATGGTAAAACTAAAAAGTGAAACCATCATTCAGGTTAATGATGTTCTAATATTTAGGAATCATCGTGGACTCACATCTACATTTTGATAAACAAGTGAACAGTATTTGCAAAAACTTTTAATCAAATCTTAACTGCTTTAGATTTATCAGAAAATACCTGTGTTTCAGCACAGCAAAGCACAGCTTTATATGCATTCCATGATATTCTCACACCTGTTGTATTGTATTACCTCCTGGTCACAAGCCTCACCATCAACTATAAAACCGATCAAATCACTACATAATCAGACAATAAAAACTATGTACACTGAGATGGCATCACTGTCACATCTTGGAGAAATACAATGTATTCAGCTTTGAAAGTTCCATAAATTATTCAGACCTAAAGCTTATTTTTAAAATCCTACATGGTCATGCGCCTTCTTTACTAAATTAATTGGTTTCACCATATCAGCAGTTGAACAGTCTCAGTACATAGGCCTCAGTAAACAGTCACAGTTGCATCATCTGGACAATCAGCCTTTTCTGTTAAAGGAGCAAAACTGTGGAACAGCTTAACAACTGAGTTGAAAACACAACACAATTTTAATGTTTTTAATAGAGGTGTTAAATTATGGCTGAAACAGAAACATTACTGTTCTCACATGTGATATTTTCCTATAGAATATAATGTTTTTATTACTTTCTTTTTTATTTTCTTTTTAAAAAAGTGTCTTGTGGACAGGTGTCATAAAGTGTGTTTCACCATAAGCAATTAAGACTGGTATTTATTCATATTGTTTGTTGCAATTCCAATGATACTGTTTTGTCGATGTCAGATAAATCTATTCTAATCTAGAAGCAAAAAACATACTGGTTAATGAGACTGGTTAATGAGACCTTCTTTGTCATTTAGAGAGCTCAACAGTTTAAATGAAATGTAACCTGAACTTTAATACCAAGATAAATAAATCTGAACAGACAGAGAACCACAGTGTTATAATATTAAATGGTTGAAAGATGATATATTTGATATGAAATGTAAATCTAAAAATAAAACAGGTTGCAAAGCTTCTGCTAGAGCAGTTTTCACCTCTAACATGTATAGACAGGAAATTAAGTCTTCTGTTTTGATTAAACTGCAACTGTAGTTGAATAGAAGAAATGAAGAGTAAAGCAGCATTTCAGTATCTCTTTGTTTGATGCTCCAGTAGATGCACCCAGACTTCACACCGGGTGACATCATCTGGGTTATTTTCTTAGGACCCTTTCACACCTAACTCAATCTGAATCAGGGGTGAAATCTACCTCAGACCGTTGTCTGGACCAAACAGCTGGACCTTGGTCTCCATCCAAATCAAACTCAACCATGTTTCCTTTCTAGTGTCTTTTATCTGGCAGAGGTACAAAGGCACTTAACGCACAGAGCTCCATTGTTCTGGTGAGGGAGCAGCACAGAGGTAGCAAATGGATGTGAGGGTGTATTTGTTTCAAAGTGAGGGACAGATGTGAAGGGTGGAGTGTAACAGAGAGAGAGAGAGAAAGGAATGGAGGCCTGAAGGAAAAAGGAAGAGAGAGTGGGAAGGAGCGATGGAGGGAGGGAGGGGCCGCTGCTCTGAACAGATGTGGGCACAGAGGCTCATTTTCCAACCCCAACTGCACCGACAACCAACACAACATATGGAGCTTTTACTGGACCAGGCATTGCACAGTGGACGCGAAGAGCTGCTTTTCTGCTTCAAAACGGCTGTGGACATTTGAATTTCCATTTTGCGTCGGTCCTGAATGTGGATTACTGGGGTTAAAGTGGTAAAGTTTTGGCAAATTCCCCTCTTTTTCTGTAGTTAATTAATGGATACAGCTAGCTTTCAGTTGAGTTGTGGCGTTCTCTCTTTTGGTAGAAAGAAAATTGACAACCTACAGCGCTGCGAAGTGCAATTTGAAACTTTTTTTGGAGGGGTGTGGCAGGGAACTCCTACCTATTTTTTTTTCTGATAGAGTTGCAGTAAAGAACGAAAGAAACAAAGTCAGGAGAAGGAGGTGTGATAATGAATTAGAGTGTGAGAGCGGTGCATACACAGTGCGTGTGTTAACTTTGAGCCTCGTCTACTGTTGGAATGACTTGAGGTCAAATTGTCACCATGTATGAGAGACACAGGCGGAGGTACAGCTTCTGTGCCAAAGGAGAGAGGACTGTGGACGTGGTGTTAATTAAGGTAGGTGTTTGTGAGCAACATAAATGTGCACTTTTTAAGGAATCAAACACATCTTTTTAAGCTTCTGAACTTAACTGTCATTTTTAACATATCAGATTGCAGCTATATTTAGCCTCAGATTTGATAGTGAACAATGTCAGCTTTTGAAAACTTCACAGGCTCCTTCCACAGTCCTTCTAGTCCATGTCAAAGGTAGATGTGGAATGTTGTGAATCCAATTTGCTACTGAGAAATGGCACCATTTGTCATATGAGCGATTCTACATGTGCTGTAATAAAGCAATAAGCCCCAAGAAGTTGTTGTAAACAATGATTTTAGAATAGCTGGGGAGCTTTGTTAGGCTTAAACCCCCTAAGCTGTTAAAATCACTGTAAACCACTTGTAACAGTTACTACATATAGTAATGGCAAGGTTTCAGAAAATAAACAGAAACAAAATATTTAATTGTAGGTTTCAGCAACATGATGGTATGTGACGGTAGAAATGTGTCGACAAACAGAGATTTAGTTATACTGTTTCTACTGGAAGATCTCACAAGATCTTGGAAATCCAGCTTTCTAGCAAGGTAATGTGATTTGGACTGCTTAGCATGTTAAAACCAGTCAAATTTGAAAACAATGGTCTCATTTGTATTGAAGCTGAAGGTACACGATAACTTTTCAACTTGTCAATTTTATTTTGACAGTGTTATTGTTTACATCTGGAGCCTTATTGAGCCATATTGATACAATAATAATGCTCTCATTCATCACTTGTAACCGTCTGTCAGCGTGTGGTTGTGTATTTACCTGCAGAGACCCTGACCTCTGTATGTATTTTCTATTTTCCTCGTGTTTTCCTGTGTTCAGGACATTTATGGGTGTTGACCTTTGGGTGGTGAGTTTGTACCTCTAGTCAATAACATCATCGCGCAGTGTGTACAGGGGGAACAGTATAAAAATGAAGCGACTCATTTGTTCTACTCTTCTCACTTACTGCATCACTTTTATTGTGGTGCAGTTCTGTCTGAGAGACAGAAATCTGTGCAAAGCACACACAGGCACCTTTCCATTCAGTCTATTGCTCGCCCGACCATCACAGCCCTCCCTCGTTCGCTGGGCAGGGAGGAGGTGGAGTTTAAACAGTTCTATTTACAAGTGTTACAGTGTTCAAGTGTTGTCTCATGAAATTCATGTGTTTTTCTTTGTATGAAAGTTCAAGAATAAGGAAAAAATAATGAAATGTAAAGTATGGTATTTTAAACCATTTCATTGTTGAATTTACAGGACAATGACCATGTATTGATGTACACTGTTAGTGTGATATAAAATTAGAAGATAGAAATGATAGAAGATTTTGTTCATATTGCTCACCCCTAATTTATTGATAACAAATTATTTTCTTCTGCCGAGCAACATTTCACAGAAGCAATACATCCAGACACAGTGGAAATCAGACTTAATGATTGGAGTGATTATCATTTATTTATCTAGATATTGCCATTAATTGTCAATTGTTGAAGTACAATAGCTGGTACAGGGCTGCATTATGCCAGAAGTAAGGGTATTGGGAGGATCTTCTGTCATTACAGTTTGGCCATTGCTGCTCCGTCACTGACATGGTGATGGGCCAACATCAGACAGTTTTTGTACAGTGGTGCATCACAAGGAGGTCGCTTAGCCTACCCAATTAATACAACTCCCAACTAAATAGGACATATAAAAATGTTTGTTCAGCACAGTAATACTGATGTCATGCAATCACAGGTGTGTGTTTATAGAATGTTTTGCCAATGCTTCGATCGAATGCAGCTCAGTCAAGGACTGCAGCTTTACTTACCCGTGTATGTTTAGTTTTCATCACACTGATGAAAATTCTGAGCTGCAGGAGCCAAACATTTTTTAAATACGTACCTTCCCTCTGGAGCTCTCTCCTCTCAGTCCACATCAAATGACTAAATATAAAGATAAATGGCCTGACCTAAAACAGAGTTTAGAGAAGGGGTAGAATTCTTGTTTGAATTTCAATGTGCTGAAAGGCAATCTATCAAGCACTGTAGCTTAAGGCCAGTTCAGAATTCCCATGTGTGCTAGGCTCTGCACACACCCCTATGCACATATATGCAGGTATATCCTCAATATGTGACCCATGGAGTGTAGACACCACACATAACCAACTCTACATGCTTGTTTTGTGTCATGTCATTCCCCATGCTGTGTCCTATTCTTTTTATGCAGTTGTGAAACCTGTTAAAATGTATTTATCGGGAAAGAAGCACATTTGTCACATTCGTCTGTTGTAAAACCAAAAAATATTCACAGATTTTTTTTCACCTCTACTCCTTTTTTGACTTATTTCTTGACATTATCATTTTCTGTGAATTGAAACTACAGTTACCATCATGCTTTAGGTGACACAAGCAGAATGTTGTCTTGAAGCCAGCGAGTGAGACAACAACCACACCTTTTTTGTCTTTTCTGACTGAAGAAACTCTGTAAACAAGATATGAATGTATTAGAAACATCTGTTATTATGATTGTATTCCACTGTGGACGGACATTTTTGCTGTTTCCATTGTTATGTGTATGATGGTTGTCTGTACAAACTGGAGTTGTGAATAAGCGAAGACTGGTTACTTTTGACACATTGTTTGGTTTGGTTCAGAGATGTCCCATAGGAGACACTATATTCACTCAGTTGTTCATTTTCTCTTCTTGCATTATCATATTATTTGAACTTTTGAGGTTCCTTTTAGTTGTTTAGAAGAGCTCTCCTATGTGGGGGAGTAGCTGAGGTTGTTATCAGATTGTATGGAACCCTTCAGTAAAGGTTAATTACCAGCCTGAGTTTGCAGTAGATGAGATGCAGATAAACATGAGGCCTCAGTGAAACGCAGAAGCCTCCAGCTGATGACTGCTCTTCTCTTCCCACGCTACTCACATCTTCTGCTCATCTGCAAGATGTCATCATGGTGTTTATTCCTGCTCTCTGAAGACCACAAGCCACATGTCATTTGAGGTCTTTCATGTCTGACAGGAGATTTGAGGCTTTGAAAACTCCTTATTGTAGGTGTGACACAGGGCCAACACCTAGATATGGAGTCTGACTTGGAAAATAGGATGACTCATACTAAGGGATTTTTATTATAGCAGGCTTACATCATATACCACAGATCACAATACAAGAGAGGATGGACATTTTTATACTTACATGGTGAACCAGGATAAAGACAAACTCGCACTGTTTAAGTGCCATATTTGGCTTCAGCTGAAATCACCTACAAGGATCATTGTCAGCAAATCCAATGAAAAAAACAAACTTAACAATGTATCAGAAAACCTAAAATTACATTGAGAACCAGTATCTAGTGTTGCACAGAAGACAAGCTGAAAAGATGCACTGAAGAACATGCACAAGGATTTTCATAGAAAATACAAATGTAGGCAGCTGAGACTGCTTAGCTTAGAAATGGAGCTTAGAAATTGAAACATGAAACACATAATCCTGAATTATGTTAAACTACATGAATTTTGACATGACAGGTTGCTTTGCAATAGTGTCTTTGTCCTTTTCTTTGTTTAAAAGAAAAAAAATAGAACTTTCTGTTTAAAAAAAAATGATTTTTTTACAGCTATATTTGTCAGTGTAATGCCTATTAACAGAGGAATTATTTTCAAAAAGACCACCAGAATACTTATTAGAAGGTCCAAATAAAGAGAATGATACAGTAATGATCTGTGTATATACAAAATAGATAATACATACTAGATGCACCCAGCCAATAGGTGTCGACTTCAGACTAAATTTGTCCAGCATGAATGGGTTTGTTGCTCTCTTTAACAGTTGATAGTTCTTGATCTTGTCCAATAGTCGTATTATAACTGCTTGCTGAAATGGTTGTATAGCAAAGAAAGTTTTAATAGAACTGTGATTTTTTTTTTTTTTGTGGGCAAACACAGCATTATGTTCAAACACCTCTGGGTACATAAATGATTCAAAATGAAATTTGACCCCCATACAATTAGATGGTTTGGATGGAAATATGTTTTAAAACATTTTTATTTTATTCTTTGTACCATATTTTTAATCCATGATTAGGTGAAATTTGCCACACAAAATATGCAACACCTAGTTTTTTAAGTAGTCTGTGGATATACCTTAGAACTCAGAGTAACAACTTGATGTCAGATAATTTTTTAGAACCTTATAATGAATAGTTATTGCGCATGGTTTTGACTTTTACTCTGTCAGTAAATTATGGTTACTTGGGGATGGCTTTAGGTCTGAATTCCCTTAGGTGCCTGGACCCCATATACTAGTGAATTATTGTAAAAGTTCTAGCATTATTTAAAAAATATACACCACACATAACACAAAATGTTTCTAGTTTGCTGGTTAAGTGTAGTTGGAAAAGCTGTCTAAAAAGCCTCTATGGTGGGACACTGTGGCTCAGGAAGTAGAGCAGGTTGTCCACAAACCGAAAGGTTGGTAGTTCAATCCCCACCTCCTGTCCACATGTCAAAGTGTCCTTGAGCATGACCCTGAACCATGAAGTTCTTCCCAGTGACTGTTTCACTGGATGTGTGCGAAAGGCTGAATGTGACACACAACACTTTGAGTACCATCAAGGTAGAAAAGCGCTATAGAAATTCAAGTCCATTTAGTTTAAAAGCTTTCATAGATTACTTTTAACCTTATAACTGATCACCAAATATTGAATGCTCTGATCATTTTTCTTAGATTGCAGTAGGTTCATGGATCAAGATTTCGTTCTCAGTAAGGCATTCATAATGTGTCCAACATCAGACATTAGCAATGCAAACCACTCGGGCACATTTCACTTTATTCTATTTACTGATATCATGTCCCCATTCATGTGCATCCCAGTTGAGTGAAGAATTCATTAAAGCAGCACGCAGACATGCAGCATGTGCCAGTGGCGTGCAGACTGACAAGTGTGGCCTGTTGTCTCCTACGTGTTGGAAAGTCTCTCTTTTGTGTAGATCGGTCTTTTCTGCAGGATGTTGAGAATAGACAGAGCAGGCAACATGGAGTCTGGACAACAGATCCATTGAGACTAGAGCTGAGTGGACAAAGGACTCATTGGCTGCAGTGATTAACAATCAGACAACTAAATATGAGCTCATTCTTATGGCTCGGCCTACAGGAATTACACAAGAGGCCAGTGGGGGGACTTGAAATCCTAAGTACTGTTTAAAATCCCAGGCTTTGAACACATTAGTTCATAAATATCCAGTACCATTATATTACAGTTATACTTTTCCTCTTCATCCTGTACATCACTCACTATTGTGTGTGTGTGTGTTACATCTGAGAAGGAAGAATGCCTTTGTGACTTGAACATGTGATTACAGGCTAACAGGACAAAGAAAACTATGCATGAAGTACAATATGATGGCTGTCGAAGGCCATCCTTTTATGCAGTTTCCTGCTGAAATCAAGTGAGAACCTCTGTGGCTGAGAAATGAAGCCAAAACTGAAGGGCCAAAAAACTGCAGTTCCCTGAATGGCCACTTAAGGCTGCGAGTCAGTCCCACAGACCCCCACATTAAAAGGTCCAGCTTTACAGTAAAAATAGCATGGGCATACCCTGGGGTGAGGTTTGGGACCACTGCTATTTAGCGTAAGATGTTCTGGTTTGCTGCTGAATGTACACTGACAATGTGGTCATTTCTACATCTGCAAGAACAACTAGCGAGGCCACAGTCAAGCTCATTGAATCCTTATTTTCTGTATCATAGTGGCTTGAGTCCTCTCATCTGACATTGTATGTTTAAAAAACAGGTTCAGTCTGTTTTGTAAATGATGGAAAAATGAAAAAATGAGATCATCAGTGAGATTGGCAACGCCAAGTACTTAGGAATCTTCATAGAGTCACACTAACTTTTTGAGTGAATAATATTTGCAAAAAGTTGAATCAAATCTCAACTGCTTTATATACATTCATGATATTCCCACACCTGTCATTGTATCACTTACTGGTCACTAGACTCAAATCACTATATAAGCAGACAATAAAATTACCATATTTCCTCAAACAGTGGCTGCTGCCTTTAGTTATTGCAGATTGCAGAAAGTAGCAGGTCTTTACATCAATCAGTCTTGTATTAGAGGCAGGCCTTTATTTCTTATTCTCTCTGTTTCATAAGCAGAATTAGTTATATTTACGGTTTTTATTTACGGTTATAATTACAAAACGTCATTTTGATCCCCTCTTTTTTGCACTGTTAGTGCACTCTTTTTTGCACTAACTGTGCAAAAAAGTAAACACACTCTGTACAAAAAACACTGCAATTG
>JAPQRN010000022.1:21739775-21778782 GCA_037367275.1 Coranthus polyacanthus | reverse complement strand
TGCACTGTTAGTGCACTCTTTTTTGCACTAACTGTGCAAAAAAGTAAACACACTCTGTACAAAAAACACTGCAATTGACACACCTCCGACAGTGCCATTTGGGTAGCTGCAGGGTCATCAGCCATCCTTCATTAATGTTTCGCTCCTTTAATCCCGAGACATGTCACGGTGGTGGAGCAATCCTGCCGCCCCCTGCAGCTAACCCTAGGACCCTCCCCTTCCCCACGATTTATCCTTCCTCCTTAATCAGAGCCAGAAGCTCCCTTGCTCTGCTTCCTCTGCCAGCTCCTTGAGGACTGTCTTTAACTTGGCACCAGTCACACCCACACTCCTCAAGAGGCACTGCATTGATGTTCCCACGAAGCCTCTGCAGCCGACCTCCATAGGGTAGATGACAGCTGACCACCCTGCTTCTCTGCACTCAGCTGCCAGCTCAATGTACTTCTCCTTTTTCCTCTCAAAGGCTACCTACATCCATCCTTCCCAGGGGACAGTGACCTCCACCATGATCACTGACCGTGCGGTAGACCACCAGATCATATCTGGACATAGGGAGGTTGTAGTGATCTCTGTTGAGAACCTAAGTTGCTTATCGATGTCCATTCTTAGGTTCCAGTCACTCCCAGGTGTTCAAAGGGACCTCTCCCTCCAGGTGATGCTCTGACCCCCAGTTCCTTGTCCAACAAATTGGATCAGCTGATGTTAAGTTGGTGGCTGGTTGTTGGCTGCCTCCAGCCTGCGTGCCTCTAGGACCTCAGCAGTACTCGGTCATGGCGCCACCTGTACCGACCCTGCGCCAGAGCTGTTTTGCAACTGGACAGGATTTATTGCAGGGTGGGGTTTGGAGCAGTGCAGAGTTGGCAGTTCTCCTCTGAGCCATACCAGAGGCGCAGGTTGCTGGGGCTAGGAAGCGTGTCATACATGGTCCTGATAAGGAAACTTACCCTGGCTTAGGGAATCTTCCACATGTTGGACCAATTTATGGTCTTGTCGACCACTCCTTCCCAGGATGTCCAACTTCCCTGCTGCTGCTGGCTGAGTGCTCTGACCGTACTGCTCGTCCTCTGTCCTGACCACTTCAGAGATCACCATTTCCTTCCTCTCCTTTGTGGTGGCTTTGGACCAGGTTTTGTGAACTGGTCCCCAACCCAGACCAGCTCTCCCTAATTGTGTCCTGCTGTCTGCTATCTCCTGGTGCTGCAGACTGCTGATGGCCTGGTCGACCGCTTGCTCAGCCCTCCACTTGCGTCCTGTCTGGGCTTGAGCCTTAGAGTTTTTTACAGACAGATCTGACGAGTCTCTTAGATCTAAAGCGAGCCTTGCTTTCTCCTGTCTGTATCCCAAGGTGATTGATCTCAGTGGCAACTGGAGTTTGTTAGAGAGGCCCCAAGGAAGGCCCAGCCACTTATGGATGAAACTGTTGGCTTTGGCATCCATCTTCATTACCGTGGCTGTGGTGATCTCACACAGTTTTAGGGGCCACATCAGGCAATGGTAAAGGGTGGTCTGGTAGCACCAGACCTTGAACTTCCCTGGGGTATTGCTTCTGTCAATCCTTTCCAGGCCTTCAGAGAGCTGTTTCATGACAGTGGTGGCCATGTGTTTGTCAGAGAGATCGGCTGTGTACAGTCTCCCAAGACTTTGGACAGGTTACGCAACGGAATCCTTTCTCCATCTACTGTAAAGGAGATAAGGTAATTCCTGGCTCTTTTACGAATCGAGAGGCTGTGAGACTTTGCTGGTTTGATTCTCATTCTGGCCCATGAGTGTAGCTCTTCAAACCTTTTAAAGGAGCTGGGCTGTGCAAGCCGCTGTTTGGAGAAAACTTGTTACATCATCCATGTAACTCCACACAAGGCTGGTAGTCGTTTGCCTGATTGTGATCTAACTCCTTGGACCATTTGTCTCCTACTGATCAGAATGATCTCAAGGGCTGCAGTGAGAGGATAGGAGAGATTGAGCAACCCATTGCAATGCCTTTCTCAAGTTGATGCCAACCACTTGTAAACTCCTGTGTTGTATAGCAGACTTGGAATCTACTGAAGTAAATGGAAACCAGGTTCTGAATACAGGTTGAGATTTGAAAAAACTTGAGGGCAAAGGTGATGAGCTTGTGGGGGACAGAGCCATAGGCATTTTTGCTCTCTGAATCTGCTCCCAGATCATTGTTAAATGTTCTATGCAGCCAGGGAATCCTGGGATGCCTGCCTTCTGGCAGCTGGTGTCAATGTATTTCTTTGCCATGAGATAGCTGGTCACTCGTTTTGCCACCACGGAAAAGAAAATTTTCCCTTTCTCATTCAGAAGGGCAATTCCTCTGGACTAGTTGATATTATGGGAATCCTGTTATTTTGGAATGAATGTAGTTACTGCTCTGGTTCACTCAGATGGGAAGGCTTGTGTCTTCCAGGCGACTCGTATCAGGTTCCAAAGGAGCTTCAGTACCATGGGACAGCTTTTTTATACCTTGTAGGGTATGTCATTCGTTCCTGGTGCTAAGGCAGATCCTGCCTTTTCTACTACCTGCCTGATCTCAGCCCATCTGGGTGGTGTGGTATCAAAGAGAGTTTCTGGCTCAGGTGGGCAGGGCACATGACCTGGTGAGCCAAGTGGTGTGTTCTCCTTCTCATCACGTACTTGACTCCTGATGTGCTCCTCAGTGACAGTGACTTCCAACTTCCCATTTTTCTTCTCCTCCAGCAGGCCTTTGGCATATTTTAAGGGGTTCTGGAAAAATCTCTCCTTCTCTTACTTGCTTCTCCGTTTCCGGATCTGCTCAGCTCTCCTCAAGGTTGCAAGCTGGTCTCTGATGTGGTCCCAGAGTGCTTTAAGGCCCTCCTTCTCACTTTCAGATGCCTTCATCCAAGACTTCCTCAGCAGCCGTCTCTCCTTTACCAGCTTGGTAATTTCTCTCTCTCGCCTCCCTGACTCCCTGGGGATATTCTTCCTCTGTACCTTCTCCCCAGATCTCTCCTTACCTTCTTCATAGATGATGCTACCAAAGAGGTTGAGTTTGGTGGTCACGCAGCCTCACAGTGACTTTCCAAGGATTGTGTACAGATTCTGTCGAGACTTCTCCATGCCTCCTTGTCATTGGCTTTGGGCCAGTTGACATTGGGTTGCCGGATTGGTCTCTCCTCTCTTGCTTGTGTTGTGGGTTTGCTGCTGGGTGTCTCCTCGTGGTGCTCATTCTGTGGGGTGTGCACCAGCTGTTGTCCGTGCACTTTTGCAGGCTAAGCAGCTCCTCTTCTTCCTGACCAACTGCAATGTTGGAATAATTAGAAGCACTGTGGTGCTCAACCTGGCTCTTGTTCCTCCTTGTCTGACCTGCTGATGCAGTGTAAGATCGTAATTGGTCCTTTCCGCCACATTTTGCCTTCCCTTGGTGGATGTGCAGCCCCCTATGAGTTATCACCTTGAACCACCCACAGTTACATTTCCTCAGGATCCATTGCTCGTTAGTAGATGCTGTTTCAGTCAATTCCATGTTATCCATCCTGTTCGGTCCATCTTCCATCCCGCCTCTTGGTGGACCTTCCTTTGTCTGTGCTCATAGTTAGTTAGGCTGTCCACATAAAGAGGATTTGTGGAGTAGATAACTAGCCTGTCCACACCTGGTGCAGTCTTTCCTGCCATCATAATATAGTCAGCTTTGAGAATTTCATAAGTTCCGCTAACATAAAGCTTGTTTTTAAATGTCTACATGGTCCTGCTCCCTCTCTACTGAGTAGATTAGTTTGAAGACATCAGCAGTGTGGTAGAGTCCTGGGCTTTTGTAAAGTTTTTATTATCTGTATTATATTGTACCTCTATTGCATTTCCATTTTACTATCCTTTTTGTTTTTCCTTTTTAAATTTGACACGATTTGGTACAAGCACTTACTGCAGTGCATCTGGTACTTGTGCATATTGTATGTTGTAGTTCCAGTGCTACTGTTATGTCAAATAAATGAATGTAATCAAATCTAAAAATGTTGATATTTGGCCCCAGTATGATATAATTGGCATCATGTAACCCATAGAAGTGAAGAACTCCATCTGCTGATGAAGATCATGACGTGTGGTTACAAGTGAGCGCTGACTTCAGATTATTGAGTCTGATCGAGAGTAGTATGGCTGAGTATGTAATAATGTGAACTATGTGCAATGCTGACACTGTTCTAAATCTTGAACAGAAGTAACAGTATTTTCTCATCTTGTTACTTTTATTTGTGGGATAATGTTAATACTGTCCTGACAAATCCAAGTTTCCAATAAGGACAGCAGGTATTTGTACATACAGACAGAATCACAAGGTGAAGTGTAGCGTGAGGCCAAGCACTTTTTCTCATTGTGATCAAACACAAAACACTAATCTGATATGGATCATTTGTGTGTGGTTTTTGTGTCTGTGATAAAAGTACAGCTTTTGTGTTTGAATGTGTGACTTTGTTTGTGAGTCCTCCTACATCTCTGTGACCTCACACTAGACCAGCTGTGTCTGGACTGGCTGCAGAGGACAAACAAATGTTTCCTTGTGACCTGGGGACGGACATGTTTGCACATGTATGTACCGCTACATGTGTCCAGTAGTCACATGTAGAAGGTGGATAATGTGATGACAATTATCAATATTGTAATGTTGATATGATACAAAGTGAATGAAGCAGACAAGGTTTTTCTGTAGCACATCCTTAAAGACTCTACAGGCACAACAGAAGTTCTTGAAAGGGTTTTTCTGCTGCTGTAAAGAACCCTCTGAGATCATATGAAGTGCTCCAAAGAATGGACTGACTTGTACTTTAATCCATGTGTATTATTATTATTATTATTATTATTATGAGTCAGTAAGCAAGTCTTCCTCCTCTTCTGTCCATCAGATCCAGAGGGAGACAGATGTTTTTTATCCTGTCCAGCCTGGTCCTGAACCCAGCAGAGAAGCAACATGTATAGGTAAGACCAACAACTGTCCAACATAATCATCTGTACAGCCTCCCAGGGTTACAATGACAAAGGGACTAAATAAAGATCACTGAGCAGTTGGCAGGGGCTATATCCTACTCATCTGGCCAATGTTAAACTGGCACTGGTTATGAGTGAATTTAAGTTCAGTCACATCAGTTCAGTGAACATCTTGGACTTTTATTTTGAAATGGTAAAAACAGAAGTGGTAGATCTAAATGTGCTGCATTCATGAGCCCCATCTCATTTCCCATGCCTCATCGGCCAGATCAACAAAAAACTGACCAAGGACCTTTGTTGCATGTCATCAGTCTATTAAAGACTTATGTCTACAAACACACCTCCAAACTGAAAAACACACTGAGAATGGACTCATGCTATGGTGATAACCTTGCCTGAAGTAGCTCTAAGGGCACTTTCAAAACTACCTTGTTTGGTCCGGACTTTCTGATTTTCCTGTTTGATTTCAACCAAATTTGCAGGTGTGAAAACTCTCCCGGACCAAACAGCCACCAAAAGATTCAGATCAAATTGATCCATGGTTCAGTTAATGGACAGTGCGAAAACACTTTTTGCATAGTTTGTACTTTGAGAATAATCACAGGATAATACATAAGGCCATCATTGCAAAAAACAAAACACTAAAAACTAGAAGAAGTTAAAAATGAGGCGATTTAACAACATGCCAGCATCAGATGCCTTGGCTTCATTTTTCCACAGTGGGAGGAAATGACGTTGCATTGACGTTACATTGAAAATCATCATAGAAGATAATTTTCTGTCCACCAGTGTGTTAATATTGACTGTGTCATTATCTAACAAAATGACACATGAAATACTTTTGTCTAGAAGTTCTGCTTTTCACTGAATTCACTGAGTCTGCCTTCAACAGTCTGCCATCAAAGCTGATTGAAAATTAAAGGGGAGAAGTCAATGAAAGGATCATCCAAATGAAAGTAAATTTCAACAGTACAACAAACCAAACAGTATATTGTCATCATTGTCACAACACTTTGTTGACTTCCATTAACTGCCAAGACACTGTGCAGAATAATAAATCAACCAACCAGAACACAGTGTGTTATGTTGAATTAAGCGTTTCAAATGTGTCTTCAAATTTTGTGCAGAGGGTGAATCACATATGTTAGTGCACACTATAATACAAATCAAACAAACTACTCAACTCACAATTCACTTAAATAATGAGTCAGAACATGTGAGGTTAGCAAAATGCCATTTGTCTGGAGCTGAATACCTGCAAAATATAATGCAGATCATCATTTGATCCCATCTAAATCATTCATTAAAACATGGCACAACTGCTGGTGCACATTAACACACTGAGGTAGTTTGTGTGTTCTGGGTTAGGTCAGCTTCCTGTCTCAGTAGAATACACCCAGATCTGCAAAACACCACATCTACTGACATAGTGTTAAACAACACCGAGTTACAGCCTTCACTTAATGTGTCTGTCTTCTCCTTTTCAGCCGCCCGTCCTGACAGTAAGGAGTGTGTGCCAGTGTGTTTGCTGCAGAGCGACAACAGCTCAAAGCTCAGCATTAAACTGGAGGATAGTGTCTTTAAAAAGGTATACACCCCTAGAAATCGTAACCATTACAGCTGAATATTAGAAAACCATCCGTTATCTAGTATTCAGTAGTTTTCAGGTTTCTCCACTTTACTTGAGTATTTATTTTCTGACAACTTTCTCTTTTTACACCCTACATTTTAACACAAATATCTGTACTTTGTACTACTTTCAAAAAGGGCTTCCTAGTTGAGTTTTAATACATTTGAGGAGAATTATCGATTATTTTTATTTAGCATCATCGCACACCTTCCTAACATCAAGACTGATTTCAACCTAAATGGATGAAACAATAACACATAGAAAAGACCATCCCTTGGTGAATCCACCAGTGAATATCACACACAACAAACATAACAGGACAATAGTGATGTAAAAGACGTACCAAGATGAAACAGACAGTAAAGGGAGACTGGATTGCGGATAAAAGGCATCATAATATGCTGTTGCTGACGTTGAACTGATTTGCAGATTGGAGTGAAGTTAATGTTCATTATTGTATTTATATTATATTAATATAACATGAGGGTCAGTTCTCTTTGCACACAGGCGCTAGAAATGTCCTTCAAAAGCCTACTTTTGACTTTTATACTTTGAGTACATTTCAGAGCCTGTACTTTTACACTTGTACTGCAGTACGGAAGTTGAATCAGTACTTCCACTTTTAAAGAAGTATATGTACTCCTACTGGAATAAAGAATGTGTGTACTTTTGCTTCCTCTGCCTAACGCTAATCATAAAACAAACATTCAAAGTTGTGGAGCACCAAAATATCCTCCCAGAAATAGAAAGCTAACTCTATGTGTTTCATCCTGATGTAAATTTCCATCAGCTCATAATTCGTTGTACATAAACACAGGTGTCATATGGGTTTGTACGTCACACAGCAGCTGCCTCTCATGCTCTGAGAGTCAGGAATCAGAGCTGGCGTGGCTCTGTACCTTTTTCTAAAATTAACCTCAGTGGGAGAATACTGCTGGTGAAAGCAGTGTTATGTAACACACTGGGAAACACTTTCCCCTCTGCAGCTTGGCAGGGAGCTGAGGAAAACCTGGCTGCTCCACACAGTAGCATGGATATCAGGTCATAAACTTTGAACAACAAGGCAGAGATGTGGAGATTTGTACTACTGAATATAGACAAAAATAACATCAACCAATGATAAAGGATCAACAATATCATTATGGAGTATTGTACATTCATAAAAAGCTCTTTACGATGCTGTAAAGAAACATTTCTGCATTCTGCTACACACAAACCTTTTAATGGCTTTTTTATAGCATCATAAAGGTTTGTTGTGCAGAGGGCCGAGTGGTTTTCTTGTGCTCCATAGATCCCGGTTTGTTCAGAGTGCACTCTGTGAGCAGTGTGACTCACTTGTTCTGAAAGAGGCCTTTTCCACTGGGTTTTCTCCTAATCCTGACACCTCAGCCTCAGCTCATGCTGGCACTTGGAAAATGACAGCATTTTGGAGCCCAGTTGGACAGATGGGAGTGTATATAAATGTCAACATGGGGGTTGTACATTTTAAACCAGAGCACATGCAGTATATATTTCAGATCAGAAGTATTTGAGCAATGACATATTGTGCTCTTTCATCACATTCAACTTGAAATATAATAACAAAGATTTTATATTAATATTATTTCCGACTTTCACTGAGTTTCTTTTAACTAACCCCAGTCCTGATCATAACTATCAAGTATTCTTCTTTTCATAATTTGAACCTTTTAAATGGTGGATCATCAGAGTCTGGGATATGTTATTCATTAGTAACAACATGCATTTTGTTGCATTTTTATTTTAGAAATTATTATAGAGGTTGAACTTCTAAAATTTGAAAAAATATACTCCCTTCAGAAAATGCATTTAATGATTTGAAGAATACAAAATTAAAAAGCCAAAAATGTCCCTAGTGAGGGTTAAATGACACCGAGCTGTGTGAGAGACACATCACAACATGTAGTGGTACAACAGTCCAAAAAGAGCTTTTACCGGTGAAGAGGTAGAACACCTTCAACAGGCCAAGTCAGTAACCTTATGTCAATGTGACTGAGCTGAAAAGTAGACTGAAGGCATGAAACGTCCAAAATTCTGCTGATGTGTCTAGCTCTGGAAGCAGTTACTGGCTACAAAGGAGTTACTACCAAATAGTTACTTTGAGCTTTATGTGCTAAATGGGCACATCTCCCACAGAATGTATTGTCTATTGATGTACTTTTAAAATCACTGAATAAACACTGGCACTTTGATGTGTATGCTAAAGAAAACAAATAGAGCTGGTTAACAATTGCAGATGGGGTGCGGGCTGTTTGTTAAAATTTGCAAAAGAGATTTTTCTTTATTTCTTACTTCATTTTCAAAATAAAATATTGTCTTCATTTGCAAAACTGTGTGTGGCTCTTTTCCTGTCCAGGCTGAAGCTCCTTCTCCCTGTGTTGAGGAACGGGACAGAGGTGTTCGTGTCTCTTGGTCCTCTATGGATGATGCCTCATCAGTCCAGGGAGTCCTCAGTCCCAGTGAAAGTCCTATGTCAGTGGGCATGTCTGACCCTGTGGCCCTGTGGAACCCGAGATTGTCCTGGAAATCTGAAACAGAAGACAAAGGTAACCAGAAAACTCTAATGAGGGTGGTATTGGCTGATGTCACGGTGGCTCCATTTTGTCTGTGATATCAACACCAAAAGCAACAGCGCGTCGACAAAAGAAGACACATGTTTTGACTTTAAATTAAGTGCTTTGTCCCAAAAAGTCTAGAAAAAGAAAGCAACAGAAAAATATTAAACCTGAATGTAATGTGTTTCTGTAAATTATACAGTCTGTTTGTTTTCAGTAGTCAGTTTGTTTGCTCTTGTGATAAGTAGCTGGGTTTCTCTATATGACCCTGTCTTTGGACTCTATAAATAAATCTCCTTTGGTGTCAGTACACAATAATCCACCTCATTGAAACATGTGGTGATAAGGTTGTTGTATTGTGTTGTGAACTGTAGGAGGGGTGGGGGTGGAAGGAGGAGGAGAAGAGGATGAGAAGAAAGACCAGCTGTCAGAAAACCCTGTGTCCTCAGCCATCCTCCGAGCCTCCATCCGCTCCTTGTCTCCCTTCCGTCGACACAGTTGGGAGCCGGGCAAGACCAGCGCCCCCGCAGACATGGACATGGCACAGAGCAGGTATGTACTCTCCAATGGATGTGGACTTGCTGTTTATTGTCAAAGAGCAAAACAGCAGAAAAGTGGCTCACATAACCCCAGAGCCAGCCACCTACATTGCTCACGTATGGTGGCAAAAACCCTGTCATCTGATCTCTGAACCTGCTTTCTGATCAGGTGTGACTGATGAAGGTGGTGCACTTTCACTCTTCTCTGTTTATGTCATTTCTGTACCTCAGTCTTTGCCTCTTGCTCTCATGTTTCTAGTGTAAACCCATCCCACATGGGATCAATGATGGCATTCATCATTGTATTAAAAACACCTTATGATGTACTTTACTTACCAGGCATATGCATTCAGTGTGCCTCTGCTCTAGTATGTGCTAGGTTTTACTGTCTGCTGACTGAAAAGAATCTTACTCATGCAAATCGTAAACTGGAAATAAAGCATGGACAACACAACAGCTCCCTAAATGTGAAGCTGATATATTTTGTTGGTCCTCTGGTGGCTAGTTGCAGTACAGGTCATAAAGCCCCACCCAGAGTCATCCTTTGTTTTTAATTGAATTTAGTTATTTGATGACATGTGGCATGGTGTAGCTCAGCATGATTGACAGCCATAATGACCAGTCGCTGTTAAAACAACATCAGTGAATCTGTTAGTGGATCCACAGGGTTGATGTCCCACCCCCCAGTTCTCTGTTGTACAGACAGCTTCCAAAATCTGCAACAAAAGCAAAATGGGAGTAGATACGGTATATATGATTCTGCTCACATTGATAATGGGCATTGTACTGTATGGGATTTTTTTAATATATTAATAGGGATGTAAATTTGAGTTGCAGATTAATTGTCATATACAAATAGAGAACACTGAGTAGAGACCATTATCACCATTATGCCAAATAACTGTGGTTAGCTCAAATAACTGCGTTACGGTGATTATGTAATAATTGTGACAGGCCTAATGATATATTAGCACTATATAGGGGCATTAAAGCATTCAAACATGTCTTAACAGAAAGTTATTGGCGCAAACAGTAGTGATAGTATGTTCATGTATTTTTGCACATGAATCATTGCATACATTCAATACAGGCAGCTCAATAAATCTCTCTATGCTATGACAATGAATAGTGTTTCATGTATATCTAATTATCTAATGTAGAATTTGGTTTAGAAGCAAGAAAAAAGTGTTCAAAACTAGTATCATCAGCAAAAAGGAACACTTTTTGATGACTAAAAAAAGGAGTGGCTTGAGGAGGCAGAAACAGTAATGGTCCACATTATATTGTCATTAGCTTTAGCTCATTTACTGCAAAGTACCTACTTTAGTTCTGCTCCATCCTTCTGTTTGTTCCACTAACAGTCCATCTTTGCCTTCTTGTAGCTCTCTGAAGAGTCTGTCAAGAGAGGTGAAGAGAGCCAAGCCCCCCCTCCACAGGAGAAGGTACACTCTTCATCCATCATCTGCTTCAGTTATACATCACTCCACTTCTTTTCATTTCCACTTTGTTCTTTTGTAAAAGTGTGCATTGTGCTTTTTGAGCCAGAGGACTGTGATCTGTCAGTGACTCAGTGTCCAGGCCTTTCCGCTGAATTAAATTTGTTCTTTCATTCTCGGATTAGTCACAAATGAAAAGAGCAGTGCAGCCAGACGAGTAGTCTTTATGATGGAAACAATGTCTAAATGATAGGAATGTACTGGTGCCCTTCTCTAAGATGCTTCATTTGTACTGCACAGAACCGAACACTGGTGGTTTAACAGTAACAATACCTTGACAAACATAATATCTGCTATTGATCTGCATCCTAGCAATCTGTTGGAGTGTGTTTTTGTTTTTCTTACTCCAGGGCAGTGACTCTTTCCAGTCTTTGCGTGGTCACATGACACATGTCTAGACACACACTCCCAGTGCCATGCACAATGGAAAAGCCATTAATGAAATGAAACACCATCTGCTAGCAGTGATGATGCTGGAGTGAGGCTGCAAACGGAAAAGTCCTCTGATTCAGTCTAATACGGTGCAATGAGATGTGATGAGTCCAGCACAGTACTCCTTATTAACACCTCAGTGGCTGCCCAGCCTGTGCACAAACATATGACTGTGGGGAGAAAGTCTGCTTATTTAGCTTCATGCTAACTGTTCGCTTTATGCTACAGTGCAGCAGATGGAGCTGGAGCTCCCAACTTCACAGGTCCTGAACTGGTTCTGTAGATGATGTAGATGTTGAAATACTGGTTGATGTTTTTTTTGTGTGTGTCTGTGTACATCATGCTGTAGAGCACAATGACAGCTGGACATCATCAAAATCACAATGTAGACTTTATGGCTGCTTTTAGACAGCATTTCCAACAAACTGATGGGGTGCAATTGCTGATTTTTAAAGGGTGCTTTGCCATCAGACTGTGTTTGACATCATTGTCTTTTATTGATTCATTTTATTTGTTCCAGTCATGTTAATGCACAATTCCAGTGAGAAAATAAAGTGATTCACAATGACATGTGTTTACATGCACACTAGTATTCTGATTTTAAGGCTTATCCCGGTTTTGATCATGTTCGGGATATGGCGTTTACATGGAACACAGACATCTGGATATTCATATCCCTGTATACATGATAAATACTAGTATCCCGGTTACTCATTACTGCTGCTGTTTATGCAGGCACCTGTGATTTTACAGCATAACGTGTTAATTTAATCTGACATTTCAGTAACTGCTGCCTAATTTTAAAGTTACTGTGGCTATAGAAAATGAGACCACTTTGGTTTATAGCAAACTTAGCACTATTAAATGTCAGCATCGCACTGGGAATTTGTCTTACCGCTGTTCATCTACTGCCAGCATGGGAGATGAGAGACTCAAGTAAACATGTCCTCCAGCTGTCATTCTGTCACTGCCTCCATGTAGGACAAGGAGGTGGATGAAGATAGACAGTCATGACTGATGAGAGGGTCATCATGATGGAGTTCAGCGACTGGTTTTAATGTTAATCCACATCCACTGTGACCTGACTTATTGCACTGTTTGTGTTGTGAAACTGATGTCCAGTAGGTTGTTTAACTACAGACTTGAAACATTCAGCTTTCTGATGCTTTTTTCCATCTAATCTGCCAGGTATATTTAGCATTTTAATTACAGAAAGACAAAACTCTGTTTCTATGTTGCTCCAGAAGTGAGATGCTTTCATTGCCACTGCCATGTTTGTATTTCTGTTATGTCATTTATTGTCTGTGCCGTAATCTGCAACTGTCAGAAACTGGGATAAGATCTATACATGTAACAGTATCCCAGTTACTTTCAGAGCACTACACCTAGAGTACCCAGGTTTCTCAAAACAGGGATATGGTCTTATCCAGGTTTCTTAAATCTGGATATAATGGTTACATGTGCAAACATAAAGACAGGATACTTCAAAAACCCCACAATAACCCAGATACTGATGTAAAATACTACTCTTTTGGACATTCCATGACTGAAAATGAGCAGGGAGTAGAAAAATATATGATTTTACCTGCCCCTTGTTGAATACATCAGTCCCAGTTACTGCTAATACTAACTGTTACATGAGAAGAGGAGCTGTACACAAACAAACTAAGGGAACGCATTACCCCTCAACTTCATATAAGTAATTATTCTTAAATCTGTGTTTGATGCCATCCTATTTACTATACAGCTGTGGAAAACATGAACAGACTGGTTTGATTATGTATAAATATGTGTTTAAGTCAAATGAACATTAAACTGACCAATTCCAAATAAAAAATACGATCACTTTGATCTTTTATTTGCCGAAAATGACAACTGATCAATATAACAAAAAACGCAGTGTTTTGAGACTTCAAATAATTGCAAAGATTCATTCATATTCATTTTATGTAACACAATACTAATATTTGAACTTTGGAATATTTCAGAAATCAATATTTGGTGGATATTCAGATTTTCAGTTGTGGCTTTCATGGATAGGCATGTTGTCCATTTAATGTTCTTTCACAACTGTTGGCTGCTTTATGCCACAGATGGAGCAAAAATGTAAGGACAGTGACTAGTTTTACAAGTTTTGTGACCGAAAATTAGAACAAACAAGCACACACCACTCATCATCTAAACCATTCAATGACATCGTAATATCATCATCTTGAATGCATTTGTTCTGTTCATTTCACCAGTCATCTTTTCATCTCCATCTCCCATATGTCTCCTCTCTTCCTCTGCCATGTTTCCTCTTCATCACCTGTCCTCCATGTCCAGTATGAGCTGGTGTCCATCTAACCTGCGTTGTCCTGATCAGGAGCAAATAGACAACAGAAGGTAAACGGCACAGGACTAAAACCTGCTCATTTCCCATCAGAGGAAAAATTAAAGCTTCTCATCACAGTGTGAACAGTTCTGACATTAGGTCAAAGATTTATTATATTGCAGAGATATCTACAGCAGTTAGCATGTTAACCAGCCAGCCTGAGCCCGTCCTGTCTCATTATACCTCTGTGTAACATTAGAGTGAGTAGTGAATCTCTGGAGTGTCAATTCTACCGTCAGTCTAATATGACAAGAAGTAGAAGCGCTGCTGTTTGTCTTCTACATTGAATTATGAGCTAATACACTAACGGCGATCAGCATCTCACGTTAACACACTACATCTTGATGGAGCAATACAAAAATAGTACGAATAGTGCAAAAGACACAGACATTTACCCTCTTCAGGGTGCAGAATGTCTGTTTTTAACATTCTACCTGCTGCTGATTTATTACTATAAAGTGAACTAATCAAGCTATAGCCACAAGACTTTGTTGACAAAAGCAGCAATTTTATGTCACAAGACACAGGGGTTGCTGGTCTGCTGCTGCTTCAATCTGTTAGTTTGGATCCAAACTAATGTTTTTGAACCCAATAACAAACAAACTAACAGGTCGAGGCAGCACTAAAATTGTTGTTTTTGTGAAGGGAGTCTGGTGGATTTGAAGAGAGCTTCAGGGCTTCAGTTTGTCGTCATAAAATGCTACCTAATGGCAAGATAATGCAGATGCAGTAGTGTACAATTAAAATGATATTGACCGGCCCTCAGAGTTTCAGTTAATTATGGTATACACGAAACCAACATCAAAGAGAACTTTATCAAATGTTGTCTTTTGTTCTTGTTCCATGTAGCTACAGTCTGGAGGGTCTGGAGGTGGAAAGGGGCGTGGCTCCAGTCCCGTGTCCTGGCCTTGGTGATCAGGAGGAGAGGGCAGCTGGGAGGAGTTTACGTCTGGATGGACAGGACAGAGGCTCACTGGTGTCCCTCACTGAGGAGGAGCAGGAAGGAGACGGCAGCAGCATCGACAGTCAGGTGTGTGTGTCCACATACACTATTTCTCATTTTGTCATCCAAATTCTGTCCAATTTGTGTTTTCTATATTACTTTCTTCCTGTTGTGTGTTTTAGACATGCCACCAGGTACTGTCCATGACAACCAGCTGTCCTGCCATGTTCCATCACCAAACCCTCACCAAGTCCATCTCCATGGTCGCCATCAGTCACCGTGACATAGACGGTGAGCATGTTCATCATACATGTGTCTTTGCCTCATTGTCCTTTGTTTCATTCATGTTCTCTTTCACTTCATCCTTCTCATGTTGGACTTTGGAGTGTCCATATATTTTTGAGCTATTGCTCTCCTGTTCATCCTCATACCTCCCCAATTGACCTTCTTAGTTTCCGGACATCCTCGATCAAAGCGACGGATCAGCTTCTCCATCAGTATCTCTCCACTCCTTTCCAAAAACAGACGCTTCTTTTCTATTGGCTCTTCCTCCAGTGATGAGGAAGAGGAGGGAGGGAGTAAGTACGATGAATGTCAAATGCATTAATGGCTGCAGCCCTGAGCAGCTGTGCTGTCTCTTAATGTTGCCTGACCAAAACACGTGCTAACTAAAATGTGATCACCCAATAATGGAGCTTTGGGATTCGAGTGGATAGAAAAGACACTTCCTGATTTGATTTGTACTTGTTACCAATAACAATAGTTTTGTGGCATCCATTGTATATATCAGTCAGGGTCCTTTTCAGGATTGGGAAGCTCTACAGGGGTGTCTGTTCTCTCCATTTTTATTTGTTAAGCAGCCTTATAACAAGTAAATGATAACTGACCTGTGCCCTTGCTTTGTAACCCCTGTATTTAAAGGTGAGCACTGTCCAAATGCTAATTCATGTTAATCCCTATTTTAAATACATGTCCTTCTCTAAACATTTAGTATGTTAGCAAAAGATCAATTTCAGCTCTGTGTGTTCAGTAAAGAGTTATAACTGGGATGTCTTCAGCCAAGTTTAGCACCAAGAACTGGAGCAGATGTGGTACCCTTAGACTTGGCCAATTGAAATGAAAAAATGTCTTATTCACCTTACAAAAAAAAGTCACAAATAAGAACACAGGAAACAAGAACAAACACAACAATCCACTACCCCTCCGTCCCACATAGTCATGTCTAGATTTAGACTTGAGTCTAAAGTGCCTGCCTCTGGGACAGAAAGATGACGCTAAGGTGGAAGTGCCAAAACCTGCAGTTCCTTGAAAGACTGGCTCCAAAAGCGAGTGAATCCCTGTAGACCCCCACATTAAAATGCACAACTTTAGACTTAGACAAACTTTGTCATTCTGATATACACAAAGTGTACACAGAACAAAATGTTGTTGCATATGGCATTGAACAGAGTTAAAAATATAAAGTGCAAGGATAAATAATGGTAATAAATACTATACAGATATTTGAAAAGTATATATACTGTACAAGTGAATAACGGAATATGATACAACAGCTATTAAAATATGCAATAGGAATAAAACAGGAACAGGGATAATATACAGCAGTGATACAACAGGGATGACAATGTGACTTAAAATATACACCAATGACCCACGATGTACAGCCGAGATCAGATTAAGAGTTCAGCAATCTGATGGCCTGGGGGAAAAAGCTGTTATAGAACCTAGTGGTCCTGCACCGGATGCTACAGAATCTCTTCCCAGAGGCCAGCAGAGAAAACAGCCAATAGTAGGGGTGTGTGAAATCACTGACTAAGTTTTTGGCTCGGGACATGCAGCACTTTAATGAGATGTCTTGAATAGAGGGAAGGAAGGTCCCAATGATCCTCTCCGCTGTCCTCACCACTCTCCTCACATTCTTCCAGTCAGCAGTACTGCAGTCTCCACACCACACAGAGATGCAGCTGGTCAGAATGCTCTCTATGGTGAATTACAGCAGAAATCAACATGTTTACAGCCTTGTTTGAACCATGAGAACAAAATGTTTACAACGATTTTGTTCTCAATAGCTAATTTTCCCAATTCATTTTCCCCATTTGTCCTCATGTTTGCAGAGTCTTGTCTGTCTAGTCTTGTCTGCTCAGCATCCTGGTTAACCAGGCTGCAGTTTGTACAATTTGCTTTAAACATTTTGCAATTATCTTTTCAACATTTTTACCATACAATATAGGTAGCTGCTGTGTCAGTCTACTCACATTATGTCTCTCTGCTTCCTGTAGGGACCAGCTCATTCTCCAGTAACTCTGGCTCTCTGGAATACAGGTATGAATCCTCAGTGGTCATTTAGTGACTGTAGTCTTACACTCAAGGAGCAAGCTCAGTGACAAAATAAATCTCCTAGTCAGACAATGAACATATCCAGTTTACCAGCCTTTATAAAGTCATAGCATTAGCATTCACTTCTCAACAGTCCCAGTGGTTTCAGTAGCATTCTGTGTGTTTGCCAGTATTTCCGAGGAGGAGCCTGGGCCATTGCGGAGCAGCACTGAGGGAAAAGGAGGACCGAAAATCAGCCGGACATTTAGCTACCTCCGCAGCAAGATGAGCAAGAAAGGAAAGGTAAGAAAACAAATGCCTGTTGGCTTATTAAAAAAAATACTTTAAAGATGTGCTCTGCCTTATAAAGCAGTATGTTGTGATTATCTATATGATTATCATACTGTATGTGACGTTAAAGGTCAACAGTTTATTCTATACACATTTCATTCACATATAGTGATTGAATAGGATGTCCAAACACAGCTCTATAGATGAATTCTTACAGATGTCTTCAACTGAATCAGTTAAAAAACTAAGAGTGTGCTGGTGTATGCAAATATTGATCTCAAATTAAAATGTAAGAGCACTGGTGGCAGCAGTAATTCAGGGTGCGCAGAGGTAGCTGCCTTCTCTTGGTGTACCTTTAGGAGAATATTACACAACAAACCAAAATAAAACTGAATAAAAACTGAAGTGAAACTAAATATTTAAATGAAGAGAAGTAGAATTGAACAGACTAGACCTGGAGAGAATTGCGTTGTAGAATAGAATATTGACCTAGGCTCAAATGTACAAAAGCACATGAAACTAATTTAATCTAAAGTTGAACATGAAAATTAGAAATTAAAAGCTGACTTAATTAGAAATATTGATAAAACAGTTTGAACCCTAAACGTTGCCGTAATGATATGTGATAATATCTGAATTAGTCTTTTGTAAATAGACCCAGTCACATGGTCCTGCTGGTATTCTGAAATGGTGTTTTCAACATAACAATAATTCAGCACAACACTGCACATATGCTGCAATGAAAGGGGAAGGGGAAAGTGTGTATGTGTCAGCATACAGATGTCTTCGAGGCCACTTCCTGATTCTATAGCAGTCAGACAAGCAGCAGTAACTTGTACACAATGACTCAATCCAAAAGATCACAACAGGATCCTCAGAAAGAGAAAGAAGTCATCCCAGACTGACACAGAGTTATAGACAGACAGAAGGAGAGACAGGACAGTTAGGGAGACCAGAAGTAAGTTCGACAAACATGTCAGCCAAACAGTTGAGTAAGAGGCTCATTCGCTCTGTGAAGTGGAGAGGAGAAAACGAACTGGATGAGGTAAGAGGGAGTGAGTGAGAGTGTGCATGATGTGGAGTGTTTGGTCTGTTTTAGGGTCTAATAACAAACTTCAGCTTGTAGCCTTTATTCTTCTGCACTGCAAAGCAAAGGAAGTGCATTTCTTAATAGATGCCTTTAAATAAGCCAGTCTTATATTGCACTGATGAATATTTATGTATGCGGTCATAATTAATGTACATTTATTGACATTATTAATAATATAATTAATCTTAATTTACTTGGAAGAGACACAAATGTGGAAAAAACAATTACACTTTCAGCAAATACAGTTTAATGATCTAGAAATTAATAATCATGAATAGAAAAAGAAGGTAAATGTAAAAGAGAAAAAGGTTCATCAGCAAAGGCCTTAAAGGACAGATTCCTAGTTTTTACAGTCTGACTTAAAGCCGTATATTCAGATGCCACATGAACAATGAAAGGTGTTCTGTTTGCTGGAACTAATCCTTATTTTCATACTAGATATTTACCAATCACTCCATTATGTATTTGAAGTATTGGTGATGTTCACTTGGTTCTTGTGCTGCTTGTCTATGTGAGTATTTCCACCTTCCACCTCTGCTCCACCAAAGTGACAGTACTTATCTAATTTCTCATTAAAAACCTCTTTGCTGAATATTTCCTCATGTTTAATAAAGGCATTAAGCATATAATAATCATTGGTCAGTAAAATATACGTACCTAAAATTCTCTTTTTTAAAAATCAGTTCCTACAACAAGGACATATGAAGTTCTAGTGAGGCTATAGTAACAGATGATAGTCTGAGTTGATGGGAACTATGGGTATCATTTCAAGGCACTGTAATTTGTCACAACTTTACTTACATATACATGTCATACCTTGAGTGGGAGATCAAGCAGACCGATGCGGCTGACGAGTTTCCGTTGAGTTTGTTGTTCTGACTGTAACCAGGCAACCAAGGCAGACACAGCAGCAGCAGTGTAACTCTACAGATGTGTTATGTCAAGCTTTTTTGAAGCTACTTCCAGGAGAAGGGAAAACATATTCAAACAAAAGTGAACTTTGTTGTTGTTTTTATAATTTAGATTAGATGGAAGAATTTAGTTTTTTATATTTTATTTATTTATTATTATTTTAGTTGTATTTACTTCATGTGTTTTAAAGGCAGGTTGCATCCAAAATGCTGCACAGCTGATTGAAAATAAAACTAAATTATCCTATGTAATCTAAACTGTAAAAAAAAAATAGATCATATATTGTAAAAACATGAAACGTGGCTCATTTATATGATGTAATTCAGTTCTGTACTATTCATAGGTGTACATACAACGTGTTGATGTTGGTATTACTTTATGCACTATGTAGTTGAAGGATATGATTGGTCTCTAATGTCACATGACCTTCAGCCCATGACCTTGCCTCAGGGATGTGTGTGATGTTAACTTTGTGATGGGATAGTGTAGTATGAGCAGTTCAGGGAATAATAAGTAATCATATGTCATAGCTGTGAAGTTAAGTCTTATGTCTGCACAACACAAAGTAAGGATGTTGTATATTGTGACATGGAGACATTCTGCTGTTATTGAGCTCGGTGAATGATGCTGCAGCTCTACTCGTACAGAAGGAAGAATGAGAGCAACTTGCTGGAGGTTGTGTCATTTCTCACTGATTGACTGGTGGAGCTGTCGAATACTGACTGCACCTCTCATTCTTCCTTCTGTACAGCCCTTTGGAGTTTGCAATCATTCTTAGTTTAATTCCTTGGTTCTATAGGAGCAAAGATGTTCTGAAACCAGTTGTCTGGTCCTTTGGAAAGATGAAGAACTAGCACTGGCTCTGACCTGGTTCTTGTCCTGACAGTCCTGACCTTCACTGTTATAGATCTTTTCACTGAGTCTAGTGTTTAAACAGAATAAAATCAATAGTCATGTTTCCCTGAACATACTGTTTGTGCATTTTGAAGTATCACATTAGAAAATGTTGCTGGAAATGAAACAATTTGAAAGAAATTTGCAAAAAACTTTTTTACACTAGCATGGGTTGTTTTTGATTTTGTTGTAAAATACTACAAATATAATACAATAATATAATATAATATATAATAATACAAATCCTTCTTCATACTTATCACAATATCAATTTTGCTCAGTAACACCAGGATCTCACCATGTCTCAAACCAAGCATTAAGTGGGTGTGTATTTTGAATCACTTATTTACTCACTAGTAGGAATTAGTGGCTGAAACATCACTGAGAGATCCACACATTAATTACAGTCCTTTTCATGTGGCCCTTAAACCTGTACTGTTTAAAGATTTGGTATAAAGTGCATAAAACTGTGTTTGTGTGTTTTTTAAATACATCACTTGACCTCATGTCTGTGTGTCTGATGCTTAATGTCTATCTTGTCCATGTTTTGTGTGTTCCAGGAGAAGGAGAAGGACAGGAGGGGAGAGAAGGAACGAGACAATAAAGAGAGAGACAAGAAGACATCAAATGGTCATGTGTTCATCTCCGTCAGTCCGTCTCCTTCTACCTCTTGTCAGCACTGCACCAAACTTCTAACCAATAAGGAGACCTTGCTCTGTAACAGTAAGAAAGATTCTTTTTTCTCTTTCTTCTTCAGGTTTTAGTGCTAAGCTAGCTTTCTACTTCCCTTCTGTCTCAGCTGAACTTTTCCATTCTCTCATTCCTTCCTTCCTCTTATTATTCCTCTTCTCAGGACACCTCTTACTGTTGTCTTTTCTTTCAGTGGTTTCACTATGATGTTTCTGTCTCATTTCTCTTTACCTCTTTGTTTCTCACACCCCCTGTCCACCAGTGGTTTGGAGTTGATTCTACATGTGAACCTTCTAAGAACCTTTTTGCTTTCGGAGCAACACTAGAGCACAAGCATAGCACCAGTGGTGGACTACATTAAGTGCTTTTCCTGGCTTTGCGCACCAGACTATAACAAACTAGATGCTCTTCCTGCTCTGTTTTGTAAAAAGTGCTTTAGTTGATCTTGATAATCCTGTCCCTAGCCCATGATATAAGTGGATTTTTGTTCTGGACGATCAAAATGTTACTCATTTTCCACCAGCATGGAACAGGTGTCATTCCATGTCACACACCTAGGTTTGAACCAACCTGTATATATCAGCCTGTATATAAAAAGTGGACAGAGCCACTGTAACATCACCCAATGACAAAGTTCAGGTCCTGATAGTAGACTACTTCCAGTCAACTTGACCTCTTATTGATCTCTTCACCAATGTTTTCCAAATGTTTGAACAGTGGTCTTAAGCATTAATATGTATCTCTATGCATAGGTTAACTCTAAATTGTCTGTAGGTGTGAATGTGAGAGTGAATGGTTGTTTGTCTCTATATGTCAGACCTGTCCAGGGTGAACCCCACCTTCACCCTATCTCAGCTCAGATCAGCTTGCATTTTTGGAAGTCTGGACCTGTAACATAACAACACAGTTCAGTGAAAACTCACCAATTCATTGTAAAGGAAACTGGATGAAACTGACCAAATTTGAAGTCACTCAGGTTAATTCTATAGGCAGAGTTTGTTAAAGGCAAAGTATGTAACATTTCTGGCTTGTGTTTGTAAACAGAACTGTTCAAATTTGGCCTCTCCACTCAGTGAACGAGAAGAGAGAGCAGTGGTTGAGCAAGCAATAGACTGTGAATAGGGTGTCTGTTTGTGTCTGTGTGTGTATGTGTGCTTTGCCCAGAGTGTCTCTCAGATAGTAGTACCAGATTCCCTTAGGGTTTACATGGGTCGATGCTGTTATTGGCTGGAGATACAAACATACTGCCAAAGGTTCACACCCCCGTGGATGTCCTGTATACAGCAAAACAAGAGGAAAATAGAAAATAAAAGCAGAGGGCAGGGTCTCTGTCAATGTGTGGTCATGGATTTATCTGCAGAGGGTCATAAGTGATGACTGACAAGGATTATTGTTGAATCCATCTATATAGTGTTTTTTAAGGGCAATGCTACATACTTTGCCTTTAAAGTACATTGGGTGGAAATGGCAAAAATGGGTCAAAGAATTACATATTCAAACCAAAATGGTGGACTTCCTGTTGGGTTTAGGGTATGGCTGCATGAGGCTTTTTTTGTGCATCTGGAATTACTCAATTGCCCCCAAAACATACTAATATTCCTTCCAGATACAAAGGGGGTAAAAATAACATGTGTTTTGTGTCTGAACAATGCGTATTCCTAAAACTAAGAATCAGAAGTTTGACAAAGAGGAAGTTGCTGAGGCAGACGGCATCTTGTTAGATGGTTTCATGTGTTAGTGTTATTGTGGATAGATGACAGAGGGAGGAGCCCTCTGCTGGCCTGCTCACTGTTCCGTCGCTCTTGCAACGTGTTGCATCACTCCCACTGTGTGTCATTGTCACTAGTACTCGTCCAGTGCTGGTGGAGAAAAAGTTTGCTCAGTGCACAGACAGCAACACAGTGTGCAGGAAACAGGATGAGATCATTCAGAGTGTTTATTTGAGACATAAAGCAGTGTGTGATTACAGACTGAAACTCTGCTGGGGTTTTTTGATTCAAAGTCAACTGCGATTCAAAGTTAACTGCACGACACTATGGATATAGTCCAGACTGTCATGCCTTCCATTTCCAGAGTGTTTCTAATGATCACAATGTGTTGCAGACTGTGGTGTGCATGTGCATAAGAGCTGCAGAGAGAGCCTGGCTGTCTGTACAAAGAGTAAAAATAAGGTATGTCTCACACACTCATTGTGTTTGAAAAATTGAGGAATCCTTATATCACATGTTTTAATACAACACATGCATCAGGGTTATCTGCTTCCATTATTGTGCGTTAAAGCTACTTTATATTTTCTATTCTCAGTCCATCAGCACTTTATTTTCATAAATGTTTGTATTTTTAGTTGAAAATCTACAAAAAAGATAATTTTGAGTTAAGCAATTAATCCACTAAAAATGGTATTTAAAAACACCAACAACACAAAATATTGAGTGAAACTCATGTTGCCATCATGACCATCTGCAGGCCAAACACGACATGAACTATTTTTGTTTTTTGTAAAACAGACTCACAATAAAATACAGTGATCAGTGTCTTCTAAGCCATAAGACTTACACACAGGGAATATTTAGTTGGTACTTTTATGCTTTTACAGTATCAGAAACACATGAAGAAACATTTTTATTTCCACAGTGTTTGTGCACTGCTCACACATTTCAAAACCTCCCAGTTTATATGATTATTATTAATGTCCACTGAAGTCTAGTTCTGAGTGTTTCTGCTTCTTACTAAGATGCTGTGTCTTTCCAGCAGCAGTCATTGGTTCCAGAAGCTGTTCCTGGGTCTGCTGTCAATATGAGGAGTAAATGTAAGAACACACACACACCTAGATCTGAGAGAGCTCCCCTGCTGCTACAGTACTGTATGTCCTAAATAAACACTTTTTTCATTTGTCTCCAGCTACATCTTCAACATCTTCTGTATCATCAGCATCATCCTCATCATCACGGGAACGTTGGTCTACAACACCGACCCCTGACGACCAGTTTCCTGTGGTGAATCCACGGCGACACCCCAGTATCTTCAACACGCACAGCAACCTATCCAAGAGCATTTCAACCAGCAACATTGCAGGGTGAGGACGGACAGCAACATACTGAATAACACATACGTGTACAACAACACACACTAGCTGTGTTTCCATCCAATGTCAATCAAATTTGAAGCAAACTTTTGAAAAGCTGAAAAAATAAACTTTTTAGACAGAAAACATGCCTAAATATGTACATTTAACCTCTGCATTCTAATCAAAACATATCAAAGTAGACAGTGGACACATCAGACATACTGGACACAAAAATAAAGCTCTGTGTGTTCCAATTCCAGCGTTCATCCAGTAGAGTGCACTGTCAAACAACATTGAGTATTGTCATTGGATGTTTTAACTGTTAAATATCATTATCTGTTATTGAACAGTGCTGTTTGTTTCTGTTTTAGTGTCCTATTTATTCCCATACACAAATATATATATGCAATATACCGTATTTTTCGGACTATAAGGCGCACTGGATTATAAGGCGCATTATAAGGCGATTCATTAATGTTGAATTCTCTTGCAGCTGCTCTATTCCCATGTTCTATTGCGCGACTGATAGCCTTGAGTTTGAAATCCGCTTCGTAAGCATGTCTCTTAACAGGTGCCATTTTGGTGTCCTTATGCACACACCATAATATTATGTTGAAGCACAGTACATACCTGTACCAGTACCGGAGCCTGACTACAGTAGCCGTAATGTTCCGACAATCCATCAAGCGGTGCAGCTTTGTAGCTTTGTAGCTTACCAAAGTTGTACTAAAACATTTTGTCAGATTTTTGAGCACCGTGTACCACATAAAATCGGTTCGAGGTCAGTAAGCACAACCAGAATTAATACATAAGGCACACCGGATTATAAGGCGCACTGTCGATTTTTGTGAAAATTAAAGGATTTTAAGTGCGCCTTATAGTCCGAAAAATACGGTATGTGCATATACCGCATTTCCATATTTGAAATACATTGTACATATGCAGAGAAAAAAGGTACAAAATATATATATAAAACTCATTACAAATTAGAGCACTTCATATATTGAGATATATGAAGTGCTGGAGACGTTGGATGTCTTTTCTATGTATATATGTGTCATCTATTACCTTTCTGTATGGGTTTGTTTTTAATGTGGTATTACTACAAACAGAAAGGCAGTATATTCAAGCTGTTGATTGGTTTGTTTCTTGCAGGTTGGATGACGTCACATTGAAAGGTCTGAAGTTCAGGTCCCAGTCCACTGACTCTCTGCACCAGGGCAGCAAAGTCAATGCCTCCACCGAGTCGCTCACTGACGAAGGTAGCATCACAGACACACACACACACACACACGGACATACACATACACAGCAGAAAGAGAAAGTGACAGATACCTGTCTCCTGTTTGTGTGTGTAAAGGCACTGAGATGATGGACAGTCAGCTGATGGGGGAGTTTGAGTGTGACATTAAAGATCTAGAAGCTGATTCCTGGAGCTGCACGGTGGATAAGAAGTTCTTAAAAACACTGAAGAAAGATGAAATCAAGAGACAAGATGTCATCTACGGTAAAATACTCACTATATAGTGTATATATCACTCATATAGTGTTGTTTAATGAACCCAATATTATCATTTTACAATCTTTAAATTGAGATTGAGGGATTTGTTTGCACAGAGTTGTACCAGACCGAGTTTCACCATGTGAGGACATTGAAGATTATGTCTGAAGTTTACTATAAAGGAATCCAGAAGGAGCTGCAGCTCGACACTCACACTCTGGACAAGGTGAGCAGTGTGAATAGGGAATAGAGAATGGACTTGTATTTTTATTGTGATTGTCTACCTTGATGATACTCAAATTGCTTTACAATGTGTCACATTCACCCATTTGCACACACATTCACACACCAGTGAAACAGTCACTGAGAGTAATTTGGGGACACTTTGACATGTGGACATGGGCTGGGGATTGAACCGCCACCCTGCTCTACCTCCTGAGCCACAGCCGGCCACTCACACTGCTTTATGTCTCCTGCAATAGAGCTGTAATGTTCATGTAATACTGACCATACCCACGCACTCGTGTCCTTTACGTGTGTGTCTGGCTGCAGATCTTCCCTGTTCTGGACGACCTGGTGGAGACTCACACAGACTTCCTGAGCCAGCTGCTGGAGCAGAAGAGAGCTTCATGCCCTGAGGGACAGAGCAGCAGCAGCTTCCTCATCTGCAGCATTGGAGCCGTGCTCGTTAACCAGGTGAGGAGGACGGATACACAACAACAGTGGCAGACAACAGTTTGTGGAGGCTCATTTTCAATCCTTTTAACAGCCTCCCGTACATTAGAGGCCAGTCCAAGTTCTGATCATTAGACCCCTGTGATGACATTTAGACCCTCATACTAAACCCAAATTAGAAAAAGCTCGGACAGTATGGAAAATGTAAAAAAAAGAAAGCAGTGATATTAAAATGTCCTTGTGACTCTACTTTTTCCTGTGTAGAGTTGTAGATAGCTAGGCATTATGTAAAGATTTCAATTTTAAGTTAGCCTTCTAAATAATGTTACATTTTGTGTGTGCATTTCATAGAACTAGCAGGCTGTGAAGGTTCCACATGTACATATGCAACATCTCTAAATCTATAAATTGCTTGTTTTCACCAAGCAAGAGTCCTACACCCAAAGATTTTCAGTGACTATCATTTATGATCATAGAAATTAAAAATCTTTGAGCTTTAACTGGCCTAATGTAGCAGCTTTGCTCAAAAATCACTGGAATACAGTGGCCACGAGGGTCCATTTCAGAAAACACAATATTTCAGAAAACATAATTTCAGAAAATGAAATTTCTCAAAACAAAACAACATTTAACAAAACACGACATTTTTACATTTCACAACACAGTGATGTTTCAGAAAACACAAAAGTTATTTAATTTTATAATAATTTAATTATAATAATTTAGAATTTCACAAAACACAGAATTTCAGATGATGCAAAGGGTGGGACAACACTTCTTGTCTGTGTTTTTTAATGTCTACCTCTTTACTGGAACAAGTAATCATGACTCCTTTTAGTTGTAATTTAATGTTTGTAGTTCTTACAGATATTCATTGCTTACATTTATTCTAATCTAAATGTTGTGCTTCAGTTTTCTGGCTGCAGTGCTGACCGGATGAAGAAGGTTTATGGGAAGTTCTGCAGTCGCCACAATGAAGCTGTGAATCTGTACAAAGACCTGCACGCGAAAGATAAACGCTTCCAGGCTTTCATCAAAGTCAGTGCACAGCTCACAGCACTTTATTTCAGAGTACAGACAGTGTGTGCAGAGCTGTTTCCGGGGCTCTGGTTGACCTGCATGATGTTTGATTTGTGTTTGTGTAGAAAATCATGAGCAGCAGTATTGTGCGGAGGCTCAGCATTCCAGAGTGTATCCTTTTGGTGACCCAGAGGATCACCAAGTATCCTGTCCTCATCCAGAGGATCCTGCAGCACACTAAAGGTGAGCATCAACACAAACTGTGTGCACACAGACTGAACAGGTGTTTGAAGGTGTGATGGTTTGCACTGACTCTGTGTTTCGTAACAGACACAGATAAAGAGCACAGCTGTGTGTCTGAGGCTCTGCGCTGTGTGAAAGAGCTCATCACTGCTGTGGACAGCAAAGTCAACGAGCAGGAGAAGAAGCGGAGACTCAAGGAGGTCTATAGGTACAACTCTCTGAAAGAAGCTACATATGCACACAAGTAAAGATTCAATGTTTAAAATGGCACTAAAACAGAATTGTGCAATGTGTGTCTCAGTCGCACTGACAGTAAATCCATAATGAGGATGAAAAGTGGTCAGATGTTTGCTAAAGAGGACCTCATCAGAGGGAGGAGGCTGCTGCACGATGGAGCGCTGCAACTGAAAAACTCTGCAGGACGACTCAAAGGTTCACACTGTTTCCAGTAGTCTCTCAGTGTCTGTTATTAGTCCTAGTTTACAATGTCAGCTGACTTCCTTCTTTGTGTCTCATTGGTGCAGATGTCCATGCCATGCTCTTGTCTGACGTGCTGGTGTTTCTTCAGGAGAAAGACCAGAAATATGTGTTTGCATCACTGGTAAGCTGCACTGCACTGAACTGTACCAGAGTGGTAGATGTACCTGGAGTACACCATAAAGCCCATACCAATCAAAGTACGAAAAGTAGGGAGAAAACTACTTATGGTATTTTACATGGAAGCATGATGACATCTACTACAGATGATTTAAAGGCTAATTGTGATTGATTGTGATTTGATTTCTAATAAGGCAAAACATTCTAAACCCAGTCAGAGGGTCAAGAATTTCTCCCAGCTATTCCCAGAGTAGTTCTGTTGTTTAGAGGTGTTGGTGTCTAATACCTGTAATAAGCAGAGACAGGATTTACTGGGGAAACAGCTGATGGTAACGATGCACTTCGTGATAACATTTGAGCCACAGCCCATAAATAAGACGAGATGAGTTGAGACCATTACCTGCGACTAACATGGTTTCATCTCATTGCGAATCTGAACTGGGTCATTAAACAAAGGAACATCAATAACTGTAAGAAAGAAACTCAAGCATTGTGCTACAAATGCTTGAGTTGTAGACTCTCTTTCATAAATACTGTGTCTCTGTGCAGGATCAGCGCTCTACAGTCATCTCACTACAAAATCTGATAGTCAGAGAAGTGGCCAATGAGGAACGAGGTACGTTTTTCTCTTTTTCCTCATTTGTCTCATTGACGTCTGTGGCAATTTCTCTTTGATTCATTCTATTCATTCCATACCATTTTTTATGATGACCTACTTATTAATTACTTAAAAAAGCTTAATTGTTCAGGATATTTACTTATTCAGTCAGTGTGTGATTGGACTTGGTGATATGATGTGCAGTGGTTGACTCGTTGTGTGTCCTACAGGCCTGTTTCTCATCACAGCTGGGACAGAGAAACCAGAGATGGTGGAGGTGTTGGCCATCAGCAAAGAGGAACGGAACACCTGGAGGGCCATCATACAGGACGCAATGCACTGCATGTAAGAACCACACACACATTTACTTTATTCTAATTCTATAGGGTCTATATGTGTATCAGTAAGAATGTGACAATACGATACGTATCGTTATACATGTTATATACTCAAAAAGGTCAAAGGTATCTTTATTGTGACATCTTAATGTTTTGCTAAAACACTTCTCTGAACTCTGTATTCCTCTGTAAACGTAAGAGTCTGTAAATACAGACAGCATGTTTGTGACTGGAATCAGACGTCACTATAGGGACAATTTCCATTTCACCAAAAAATACACTAAATACCTTTTTATTAAATTTCTTCAGTCATCACTACATAAATTCTTTGTGGACAGACATGGATCTAAACTGACTGGTTGGCAGAGGCAGACAACTGTAACGTCATCATTCTAGAAAAAAATAAACATGCATAATTTCTCTAGAATTTCAGAATATGATAGATCTGAGTTCACACGCTGACTACATACATGTTTCAAATATGAAATAACCACTCTTCCAATAATCATTTCCTGTCTTCATCTACTCAGTGATATACTGTTATTGTTACATTCTCGTTTTTCACAGCACATTCAGTCTAACTCATCTGAACTAGTGCTGCTGGCTGTTGGTTTGTGACTCAATCCAAGAGGTTCGCTGGTGCAAAAAAGCTAGATTGATTAAATATCACACTGGACCTTTGTTTAAAGGTCCAGTGTGATATTTAGGAGGATTTAACTGCAGAAACTGAATATTGAGTATTGATGATTATGTTTTCATTTGTGCATAATCAGCTGAAAATAATAATATCTACAAAGGGAGCATGTTGTAGCTCAGAACAAACCAACGTCCTCTTCTTGTTTTTCCTATTTCTAGAGAAGCATCCAGTGTTGTGCATTACTGTCACCTACTATGTCTCAGTGTGGACCAGAGTTAATATCCCCTAAACTAAAAAGCCCCAAATGAGCAACACCACCACCACCATAGGGAAAGGAGATGTTGCATTCAGGTGGTTGCCATCTAATACTGATCGCTAAACATTACACACTGCATCATTATAGTGTAGTTTTTTCTGGAGACCCCTCAACAATTATGTATCTTTCCTAATTTGCTCCTCCATTTTAAAACCTAACAGGTGCCTATTAGTGCTATTAATAATTCTAATAACTGAAAATTGCTGTGAAATATGCGAGAACAAAACCATGAATGAAATGAAAAACTCTAAATGACAATTTTAGAAATTCACTTTTCAGCTTTAATAATATTGACATAGCGACATTAAACCAAACAGTGCAAATTGTTTTAAAGAAGGTGTGGTGACCATATGTGAACCATATCTCAGAAGAAAGTGATGATAGTTCAGTAAGTCCAGATTTCCAGTGGATATGACAGGGTTAAATCCTGGTTAGTATTAACTGTTAACCTAATTGAGAGGAATGCATGACCAAACTTCATTAATGCACTGTGTTTGCATGTTTGAAAACTAACTGGTAACCACAGAAATGTGTCATCATTAGGTTAGTGTGCTGAAAATGTTGTTTGAAGTGTCAGATGCTCAAACAGTTTGTCCCAACAGCCTGGAGACTTCAGTCTGAACTGAATTTAAAACACTGAAACCAGTTTCAAGTTCTTTCAATTTCTGCATTTTTCAAAGACATTGGACTTTTCTGAACTTTTTCTCTTAACTTTTAAGCTGTGGTTGCTCTGGTTCTCATGCCCGTTTGTTTGACAGGGAGAAAGATGAGGACGAGGGCGTCCCCAGTGAAACAGAAGAAGACAAGAGACAGCAGGAGAACCGAGCCAAGGAAATCCGAGGTGACCACCCACTCACTGCACTCACTTTGATTCTTTTCTGTTTAACACTGAGGCTAACAACGTTTTAGTTTTAAAACACATAACATTTGCATTTACACCTAGCGCCCACACTACTCCAGCATTTTAACCCCCCAAAAACTGAGACTGTTTTAGTGTAAACACCAGGGCTGTGTATGTGGACAGACAAAAGCACAGATGTTTAAAAACGATGACACCTGCATTCACTGTCTATCTGTCACTGTCACAGGTCTATCAGTAACTACGTATCCTACCATATTTTGTTGTGTCCCTCTCACTTGACTCTTTCCAGATGACAAGACTCAAGTCACCCTTCATGACCAACTGTTAATTCAACTTGGATTCTGAATTACAGGCAGTTCTGTATTGTTGTCTCTGTATCAACTGTTGTGCAGTTAAATTCTTCTTAAATTCTTTGCTAAAACACTAGTGTGGACAGAAATCATTTTCATTTTAAAACAGCATTTTAAATTGAAAAGGCATTTGTGTGTTTTCAATCGTGTAATGTCTTTGACCTGTTTTGCTTGAATGAATTGAATTCCAGAGCTTCTCCGAAGGAAAGATGAGCAGATCATCTGTCTGCTGGAGGAGAAGGTCCACATCTTCAGAGACCTGAGCGACTGCAGTGATGATCCAAACCCGGCAGTGAGGGAGCGTATGTTATTCAGGGCCACACCAGATGATATCACAAAGGGAGAGCCAATCATAAACGATGCCCTGAGGGAAGGTAGTGCACTCTAGTGTTGTGTAATAATAACTGCTGTGTATTGGCCTCCGAGCTGAAATGTTGATCCTATGTGTTGTGTTTGCATTCACAGTGGAGACCCTCCATGCGTTAGTGAACACTGGTCTAGGTGGAGCAGGCTGTAGTGTCCCTATAAGCCTGACAGGGGGCACTGTGGGACCAGTGTGTCTTCCCAGGAGGGCGGAGACGTTTGGAGGATTTGACAGCCACCAAATGAACAGCAGCAAGAGTAAGACACAAATAAAACTGAAATAGATATGATGATGGAAAAGTTATCATATATATACTTTATTTCACCCTACATCTCAAAATAAGAGTTCCACTCCTTCATTCACTGAAGAAAAGAAAATTAGACATTGTACATTAGCAACAAAAAAATAATTGGAATTAATGAACCAGATTTTATTACTACATTGAAAAAAAGACACATATCTGTATTGTGTTTTAGTGTTTCATCTACTGTAATTTATATGAATGAATTTTTATTCTTTTTTTCCGATAGCTTCCAGGTCATGTGATCCATTGACTAAAATTTGAATATTTCTATGCAAATCTATACAAATTAGCATTGTTTGATATAGTAATGTGACGATATTTGACAACTAGGCTGAGCTTTTCTATAATTAGAAGATCCTTTTTCAAAATTACAAGATCCAGATCCAGTCATCAGTCACACTTTAACCCTGTTCTTGGCTTCCCATAAAATTTAGAATTCAATTCAAAATCCTGTTAGTTACATTTAAAGCACTGCCCGATTACATCTCCGACCTTCTGGCTCCTGACTCAACCTCTCAGCCACTCTGCTCCTCAAATACTGGTCTCTTATCTGCTCCCCTCTCTAGTTACACTACTAAAGGTGGCTGTGCTGTTTTCACTCCAACCCTCTGGAATCATCTTCCTCAATCTGTTAGATGCACAGACAATCTAGACCTTTTTAAGCAGCTTTTTAAAACTCACCTTTGTCATCAAGCCTTTTTGTAGTCCAACAATGTGCGCTATGTGTGTGTATGTATGTGTTCATATGTGTGTGTGTGTGTGTGTTTTTGTTTGTCCACTGGTGTATATGCTATGTCCTTGTGTGTTGTAATTTTTATCATGTAAGTCCCTCTATATGGTGAAAGTTTTGCCCGGTTGTTTATTTATACACTTTTGATTATCTCCCCCTTTTATTTGTGTGCAGCACTTTCTAACCATGTGTTTTAAAAAGAGCTTTATAAATAAAGTTTTACTTATATATTATTTATATGTTTGCTTATTTACTTATATAAGTACTGAGTTTAAACAGTAGAATGTCTGGTAGAAAAATGGGTCAGTCATGTAAATTTTTCCTACAGATCCCCACAGTTTGAACTAGGGACAGTTTTCCTCGAGGACCTGTTTTACCCTGACAGCATGGCAGCAGGTTTCTGACACATGTGAACTGATAATTACCTGCTGTGACTTCAGCCTGATTCACTTGTTAACTCTCTTGCTCCTTCACTTGTCTCTGCTCATCTTTCATCAGATGGAGAGAAAGAAGAGGGGGATGAATCACTGGACCTCCGGAGGACTGAGTCAGACAGTGTGTTGAAGAAGGTGTGTGTGTGTCTTGTTTATATACTGTGTGTCTCGACAATGCATTATTTACGAATGCATTTTGTTCCCAGATCTCTACTGAAAAATTAATCTCAATGTCACTGAGTGTACCTGATGAACAAAGCAGGGAGGGAAGCATTTTACACAGCCACTGGTTATTCCAGCAACATCCTTTAGGAATAATTATTATACAAATTATATAGATTTTAATAATTAAGATTAAATAAAGGATTCATGCTTTTATTGCAGTTGCATCTGTATGGATATCTGAAGAACATGGCATTGACATGGAGATACACTTGACAATGACAATCCAACACTTTAGTAATAAACAAACAGAAAAAATAACAGACCTTATACCACATGCAGTTATGGAGATGCCTCATTTTTCCATTTAGTGCCATTCCATGTCAGGTTTAGCATTGTTTCCTCTCTGACTTTCTGCAGCCACGGTGCTTGTGTGTATCTAGTTTGGTCTCATATCTGTTGCTGTTTGGGACTGACATATGTTTAGAGTTTATTTTAAAAAATCATATTAAATATTATATAGTCCTTACTTTGAAAGCATCTGGACTACACTTAATTTAGTTCTATATAACATTAAACCTCTGCTTGCTGTAGTGATTCACTGCTACCAAATGAATATGGAGGAAATACTGGTTTTAGTTTGTTCAATCCTTTGATTTATGACCCAATAGCTAATGACATTCCCAGATTCCCATGAATGTTTAGAGCAAATTACCCAATGTTAGCATGCTCATACTAGCTACAGTAATAACAATAACATAAAGAACATTATGTGCTAGCTGTGAACGTGTTTGCCTTTGTGGCGTGCTGTTATCTCACTGCTGACACACTGCACTGTTAAACTGTCCTGTTCAGGCCCACAGCCAAAACCTGTCCAGCTGCTCTAATAGGAATGTGTGTGTTTCTGTTTCAGGGAGCGACTGCCAGCCTGCAGATGTTACTCAAGAGAAACAATGAGGTAAGAATGATGGTCTCTTATGTCAAACCTGTCCCACATCACTCGTGTACGAAGTTCAGGGTCCAGCCCATATTAATCAGAACACATTACAAGTTATTAATAACTAAATAATATAATGACTTCTAAAATCAGGTGTCAATATTTCCTGGTCACGCACTATTTTTGCAAGGATCAAAGTGTATTACATTTTTCATAGTTGTAATATGTTACAACCATTTTTATAACATATTATAATCACTATTGTAATGTGTTATAATGTGATTATAAGTTAGTTCAAGTGTCCACTGGGGGCTTTAAGTAAAGTGGTGAAAATCCATTACAAGTTGATTTCAGTCTCTTTAAGTGGTCATTGTTTGCTTTAAGTAAAAGTCAAGTTAAACAGTCAATGCAAGAACAGCACACACAACACACTGGAAAATATCATTTTTAACAAGCATTAACACAATACAAACCTGATGATGAACAACATACTGCAACACATGTATGCTTGTTCATTTTAGGCATTAGCATTATAATGTGTTATGATTATTGTTATAAAGCATTACGAATGATCATGAGTGCTTATAATTATGATTGTACAGCACTATAGGCATATTATAACACATTACAAGTATGTTCATAATGTGTTATAATGTATTATTGACACAGCCTTCATAGAAAGTATTATCCTTTGTGGTAACGTTGAAGTTGGCCACATCAGATGTTTTCTGGGTCAGTTTACTTCTCATAGTCCAAATGGTCATTTCAAAATCCTCCATGTCATTGGTGTGTTTCTCCAGCAGGTTCAGCACAGTGTGACGCATCTGCACGACCTTCTCATATCACTGCAGGTAAAAGAAACACAGCAACAGCATGTCAACATGAAGCACAGTTTAATCATCAGACATGATTTACACTCTGCTCTCATTTCTGTGCCTGTAGGCTGTGGTGGTCCAGCAAGACTCATTCATTGAGGACCAGCGGCAGGCCCTGAACGACCGGCTCACTGCCAACTCCTCCAGACACTCATCATCTTCATCGCTGTCCTCATCGTCGTCCTCACGGCCCTCGTCTCTAATCGAGCAGGAGAAACACAGGAGCCTGGAGAGGCAGCGTCAGGAGGCTGCCAGCCTGCAGGTTGGACTCACTCTCTGCTTTCACTGCTGCCTTGTCTCACTCTGGCTCCTTTTCATGTAATGAATAAAGTTTACTGAGCTTTGTTTTTATTTCTCTTTGTCCTTAACATTCTCTTAGTTTCTTTTTATTTAAGTCTTCGAATCCATGTAATATACCTGTGTATCTCCTTTCAGAAACAGCAAGCTGCACACCAGGAGGAAAAGAAGAGGCGAGAGAGGGAATGGGAGGCCAAGGAGAAGGTTCTGTCCGAGCGAGAGGAGAGGCTGAAGGAGGAGGAGGAGGAGACAGAGAGGAGACATCAGGAACTGCAAGATGAGAAAGAGCTGCTGCAGAGGAAGAAAGAAGAATACCAGAAAGACCTGGAGAGGCTGAGGGAGGCCCAGAGGAGACTGGAGAGGGACAAGGAGGCCCTGAGGAGAGACTCCGAGAGACTGGAGACTCTGAGGAGGGACAAGGTCAGCATCCACTAATTCTGAATCTAAACTCCAGTCCAGTACTGTTCATTCTGTTCCTGTTAACAGAGGAAGGGGTTAATGATCTTCACATCCTCAGTTAGACTAGTGTTTTTCAACCTTTTTTGAGCCACGGCACATTTTTTACATTGACAAAATCCTGGTGCACACCACCAACCAAAATGACACAAAATGACACTCTATAGCCTAACACAGTATATATAATAGAATATAGTTAGTAATATAGTTTCTAAATTTATTTATACTCATTCAGTGTAAAACCTGGGCCTGTTTAGATGAACACACAGCTGACATCCTGGCAGGAATGGAAGAAAGACACACACAAAGCTCTTCCTCAACAGCTCTCAGTCTCTCTCTGTTTTTAGTTTTTAACGCAGTCAGGCTTGAAAAGCTCAGCTCACACAGATACAGTATGTCATGGAAAATGGGAGCAATGTCGAAATAGCTTTGTTGGCCAGAATGGGGATCTCCTTGGCAGCAGTCAACCAAAAACTGTCCAAAGAAAGATCAGCAAAGTTTAGCTTTAAACCACGTTCTTGTTTCAGTTCAATGAGTTCCATCTCCATCCACAAAACGCACATTGGCCAAGAGCTGAGAATGTCCACTAATATCCATCGACTCATCAAGTTGTAATGCAAATTTCTTACTGATGTGTATCTTTTCCAAAACAACAGTTTCGATGTCTTCAAACATGTCATCAATACATCTGGCAATTGTGTTATCTGAGAGGGACTTTAGCTATGTCTTTGACCGCGTCAGGGCCGAGCATCTCATTTACAATGGCGTTACAGGCAGGCAGTATTAATGTTTCTGCCACAGTGTGGGACGTTTTTGATTTAGCTATGAGTTCAGTAACAAGGTAGCTTGCTTTGAGGGCTCTCTCATTTACCTTAAGTGTTTTTTCTCAAAAAAAGTTGCCTGTTTCTCTGTATTTTTACGTAAGCGTACAAAATAGTCTATCGGCTTGTTTTGAAGGGACAGGTGTTTCATTAGGAGATGGAGTTTAAGCTTTCTTGGCACCATGGCGCTGTTGGATAGCTTCTCACCACACACCAAGCATAACGGAGTCGGCGTCGTTGCATCCCCGGTGAAACTACATCCGAATTAAAGATAGCTTTTGCTATTTTGTCTCGAGTTTACCGTCTTGTCTTTTTTCTTTTGTCCGCCACTCATACTAGGGCCTTCATCTGTGTCAAAATTTTGTCCAGGGCCCTGTTCGGAGTTAGCATTTTCCCTTCTCAAAAACTTACTGTCTCTATGACCTGTCATGTGCAGCACTAATTCTATTGTCTTTTTACAGGCAATTAGCCATCTGTTGCCACTCACTGACATAGAAGAGTATTCCATTACTCTGCCACTCACTTTATTACAGCACAGACACTCGACAATGGCATATTATTTGCAGATCATTAATTTTCAGTTCTCTAAAGACTAATTAAGTGAAATTGAAATTCTTTCACGTCACATGGTTGAAAATCACTGAGTTAAACTCACAGCAGCTTAGCTCTATGATCACTTGTCATGTTTATATTGGAGCTGAACTGAGGGGATGTCTCCAAAGAGACTGGAACTGGTGATACCATGACTGTTTTGACATGTTGGTGTTACACTTATGATTAGATGTTTGGAGTATCCTGTTCATATATTTTTTCATTAAATAACTGTGTGAACTTTTAGCTGCAGCTCTTTGATATTAGTTGACTACGAATACTTTGACTGTTGCACCAACAAAGTTTAATTTAACAACAACAACAAAAAAACAGGAGCCCATAAGTGCAGTCAGTGGCAGCGAAGACAGAGTGGAGTCAGTTCTCTGATCCTGTTATAACCTGGAATATATTGGTCTTTGTGGACCTTTTGAGATAAACAAGAACATTTTGTGTTGAAATATTTAGTTTAGCATGATTATTTTTTTGGGGGAAAGTGGATTAATAAACCCATTTTTGTGTGAGCTTTGTGGATTAAAGGTAAGAAACACATGTGGATTTGCTTCTGTACACAGTTTATATCCTACAACAGGTGATCCGTATTGATTTTCAGCTGGAGCTGCTGTTTGCAGAACAATATTTTATATAAGTGTGGACGCTCAAAGCGTTATAGTTATTGTTATAGTGCTTGGTGTTGACAGCCCTTAAGGGGTTTTGCAAGGTAACTTCAGGTTCAGGTTTAAGCCTGGGTTTATCCTGACAGTGGTCTATTTTTTACCAGGCTAAATCATTTTGATAAGTTGAAGATGTGAAGATGAAGCAAAATTTCAAACCTCATGTCGAGTGTGTGGTACAGATGATACAATGAAGACTCATTCTGATGGTAGCTATGACAGATCTGAAAGGTTTAATATGGATAAGTGGGGCCAGTGGAAAAAAAGATTAGGTTGAAATAATATCACACATCAGAGATCAAGGGTGTATTGTAATCATGGAGAATAAGTAAACTAAGCAAAACAGAGACTTTGTATTTTTCCATCTTGTCTTGATAAGGATAGAGGCATCATTAGCAGCACCATCTAAACCCATTTAACTGAAAAGATAGGACACTTTCATGCGCAGCTCTGACCAGAGCAATTGAGAGCATTATGGCAGTGTGACAGGACCAATCATAATGTCAGTTTTGGAAAAAAAAAGTCAATCACCAGACCCACAATCTTAAACAACAAATCACATGTGTTGTTTTGTAACATCAACAATTGAACAGTATATTCTATATTAGTGGGAGCTGGAAGCAGAGCATTTGTTCATCAATAAATTACATGAATACTTGAATAGCAGGTTCTAATAATAATTTTCTGTTAAAATACATTTCCGAATAATGTACTGGATCCAGGCCTCTGGAGACAAGTTCCAGGAAATACATTTTAAGGATGCACTGATGGTGAAATTCTGGGCCAATTCTCATACCGATGGTTCAAATGACAATTTAGCTGACAGCTAATGCTAATACTTTGTTTACTTTCATTTCATGTTGATTTGGTTCTAAACCACTAGCGTGTTCACCACTAGCAGGTTGAACTCATAGTTTCCATCCATGAACTTATCGTTCAGTGTCCACACTTTCTTACTACCACAGTTCAATTCAATTCAATTCAATTTTATTTATATAGCCCAATATCACAAATCAAGATTTGCCTCAAAGGGCTTTACA
>JAPQRN010000022.1:21719892-21731001 GCA_037367275.1 Coranthus polyacanthus | reverse complement strand
ATATATACGTATATATACATATATATGATCGTATATCATTTTTCATAATCATATCGAGATATGACTTTTTTAGCCATATCACCCAGCCCTAATTTCAATACAGTGTAATTGTTTTCCATGACAACAGTCTTACCTCAGGATGTATACTGTCACGAAAGTTGACGTCACTGTCCAGGCTCTCTCGTAGGCCTCCACTGAACATGGCCTCAAAATAACGACTGCAGGCTGCCAACACTGCCCTGTGACACACACAGTACACTGTCCATGACCTACACACACTGACAATATCAGAGTAAGTGAGAGTGAGTTTTTTTTTTCTCAGAATTTTTTGGTGTTAGCAATGAGCATTTACCTGTGGCAGGGAAAGGAGCGGTCCCCGGCCCACAAAGTGACATCTGTAAACATGCACTGTTTCCTCATGGTGTTCAGGTGGGTCAGGACGCTGTCAGGGTGTGAAGGCTTGTGGAACAGAGAGATGTTCATGGAACCCGTACTTGTACGGGACTTGCGGTTCTCATGAACAGTCACCGACATTGCGGCTTCGTTTGGCACCTCTAGGGAGTCGTTCGATACAATCTCTCCAACTGGTCAATGACAAGGACACAAATAAGATTATTCTTCAGCAATGTTGGATTTAGTGATTGTGAAAGACTAGAACCACAGCAAAAAACCAAGTGAGGCAAGTGGCCCTCTGTGACAGACATGCTGAAATGCACATATAAATGTAGGGATGGATCAAAGAGTTGATGAACAAAGCTCTCTGTTCTCTTAGGTTTGTCTTTAGTATCAGTCCTCACTTCTCTTCATCTTTCCATTTGGAAAACTCATTTGGCTTTCTGTTTCATCTTTCTTCTGTTCTCTTCTTTATTGAAATAATGTTATGAAGAATTGTGGGATTCTTTGTTTCCTTTTTATCTGATTCCTGCATACTTTTATCACTCTAATCCAATCCTGGGAGAGCAGAGGACCTGCTGGCTAGCTGCGAAAACACAAGGACCTGCTAATCCAAATTCAGGTAACTAGCATTACTCTAATGACAACAGTTATAAATGGTCTGGGCACAAACAGTGCTTGAACTTTATTAGCCTATTATAATTGTAAGGATTATTATTAGGGCCCGAGCACCGGGAACCGGGCGCGAAGGCCGTATTATAATTGTAAGGATTATTATTAGGGCCCGAGCACCGGGAACCGGGCGCGAAGGCCCTATTATAATTGTAAGGGTTGTTATTTTTATTTTTTTATTTGCCGTGTTTGATCGCATTTTCGGGGGGCTGAACATGCACGAAAAGTCATGAAAATTTGTACACACATCAGAAGTGCCGCAACTTAAACTTTGGTATGGGCGTGACACGTGGGTGACCAAACCTTACTCGGTAGCGCCCCCTAAAGTCCACTGCCCCCAGCTACTTTCACCTAGACAAACGAAATTCGGTACACATGTGTATCACACCTGGATCTACAAAAAAGTCTGTTGCGTGCATGACCTCAACCCTACAGGAAGGCGGCCATTTTGCATTTTGTGCCCATTTTTGGCGATTCACTCACGTTGTATTTTAACGAACTCCTCCTTGAGTTTTTGTTTAATGGATTTCAGATTTGGTCAGTCCAGTCTGAACATGTTGGAGATTAAAAGTGATGGAAATGGTGAGTTTTCGTTACACTATACGTTCAGGGCGGGGTGGCGAATTTTGACATCTCGCCATGAAAAAAAAAATTGTTATAACTTTGTCAATTTTTTCTCATATCTGCACCAAACTTGACATGTATGATCAGATTCCGCCCTGAACAGAATGACATGTAAATATTGAACCTAAGTCATAGCGCCACCTATTGGCAACAGGAAATGTCATGTTTTACGCTTTGATGCACTACTCCTAGCAAGTTGAAGATATCCAACTCAAATTTGGTCAGGAGAGCCCCGCCCTGAACACAATGACAGGACGATATTAACATACGACCAAAACACACTCGGTGGCACCCCCTAAAGTCGCCTGCTCCCGGCTACTTTCGCCAATCTGCACGAAATTTGTTACACATGTGTATCACACCTAGATCTACAAAAAAGTAATTTGCACACATGACCTAAACCCAACAGGAAGTCGGCCATTTTGAATTTTGTTGCCATTTTTACCAATTTGCTCACCTTGTATTTTAACGAACTCCTCCTACAGTTTTTATTCAATCGACTTCAGATTTGGTCAGTCCAGTCTGTGGAGATGTTGGAGATTAAAAGTTATGGAAACGGTGAATTGTCGAGACTCAATACGCTCAGGGCGGGCCGGCGAAGTTTGATGTCTCACCATGAACTCATGGTCAGACTCTGCACCAAACTTCACATGTATGATGAGAGTCCCGCCCTGAAGAGAATGACTCAACAATATTGACTCTGACGACCGACGACCACCTACTGGTGACAGGAATTAAAACACCCTATACTTTTAATCACTACTCCTTCTAGGTTCACCACATTAACCTGAAATTTGATCAGCACAGTTGTGGGACCATGATGATGTTACATTGTGAAGCTTTTGACATGTTGTCACACGCTGTTGCCATGGCGATGCAATACTCGCCATGAAACACGAGACTGTTTTGGGGGGGTCAGGAATATTTCTAAGTCCTGAAACTTGGCACACGTGTCATGAGGAGTGTATATTGTTGACTGATATGGGTTTAGGGTGGAGACTTGGTAAAATGGCTCCATAGCGCCCCCTGCTAAAATTCAAATATCCATTGCCTGCATCCAGAGCATCGGATCTGTCTCAAATTTTGCATGTTTGATGAGAGCACAGTTCTGATGACATGTGCACATGAGTATTTGATCAGAGTCAACGCGCCACCTACTGGTGACAGGAAGTCAACCTCAAAATGCAAACATTGTCCGATTGACCTGAAATTTGCACAGTATGTTCTATACGTGATGTACAGTGACGTGACGTACACTTTGTGGGTGATCTCTAGCGCCACACAGTGGATAGTGGAAGTGGTTATAACTTGGCTGTACGTTATCCGATCTGCATCAAACTTCACGTGTACGATCAGAGTCCCACCCTGCACATGATGACAAATCAAAATTATGCTGACTCGTGAATCCACCTACTGGCGACAGGAAATCAGCTACAAATTTCGTCCGATTGACCTGAAATTTACACAGTATGTTCTAGACGTGATGAACAGTGATGTGACGTATACTTGGTGGGTGTTCTCTAGCGCCACACAGTGGACAGTGTTAGCGACTGCATCCTCGACGACGTCGGACCCAACGGCGCCCACGTGCCCACGGCGGTGAATCCCCTCAACCGTGGCCTATCCCAAGTTGCGTGGGGGTGCGAGGGCCCTTTCCTAACTGCTCGCAGTTATTAGTTGTTTTTATTATTCTGACAGGACAGTACAACTGGTTATGGGGACTAAAGGGAACCCAGTGTAGAGGTGAAATTTTAACAGCAGATAAGGGCCTGAAATTTTTCTTTAGAAAAAACAGCAACATGTGAACCACACAGGGGCACTAGAATAAAGGTGAATGTATTTTGTTGAATAACTAATTAACTGTAGATTCAAATGCTATATATCCATGTGTTCCTTTTATGGAACTGCATCTGCTAATATAGGCCACACCCATTTTTCACAAAATATGCAAAAGAAACTTCTTTTAAATAGTCTGGCAATTTTTGGTTCATGTACATTATGGAACTACATATAGCATTGCAACAGTCTGTTATTCATAACAACAGTGCATTATACAGAAATAACAGATTGCAGAATGCCATCATAGACTTGTCAGAATAAAGAATTTAACAGGGAAGAGAATATGTCGGGGTTGCGTTGCTGCCGCCCCCCTCCCCACCCCATCTCAAAGCTGTAAACCCAGGGGAAACACTGGTGTCAATAAACCTTTACGGCAGCCTTTCCCAAACTTAGGGTCGGGACCGAAAATGAGTCGCAGAGCTGTTTTCAGTGAGCTCTCAATTGTCAGAATAAAATACATAACAATAATATGACATACTAATTAATTTTCTTAATTAAAATAGAAAGACTGTCTGGACAAGTTTATAAAGGGTGCCTTCAACAAAGCAATGTGAGATGTAGAAGAGAGGCCCCTGATGTAAAGACGAAAATGACATAAAAGTCACAACAAGACAAAAACCACGTAAAAGGCACAAAACAAAAATGATGACAAATAACATAAAAGATGTGACAAGACAAAAACTATATACTTATATATTTAAACATATACTTTCAAAACAATCCTACAGTGGCTAACAAGACAAAGAAAAAGTAACTAAGAAGAACTAAATGAAATTCATAAAAACAATTTTACATTACACATAATACGCCAAAAACCAGACCATTATTCCTTCAATAACCCAGCAGCTCATTAGAACATTATAGGACATCCTTTATATTGGCAATGCCCAGAGGTGGGAAGTAATAAAGTACATGCTTCATTACTGTACTCCAGTAGAGTTTTCAGATATCTTTTTCCAAGTTCTGTTCTGTCAATGAAAACTTATTTTCATATGAAGTAAGTTAAGGTTGGTTATTTTCAGTCTATTGTTTTATATGGCACTAAATCTAGGCCAAAAGTTTTGCTAATTCAAAAAAGAAAAAGTTTAATTGAAAAACTAAAAGTTGAAACTGACATCTCTAGTTGTGATGTGTGGGAAAAGTTTTTTTCAGTTTATATATAATTTTGATTCAATTCTGAAAATATTTTGAATATTTTTTTGTTTTCAGTTTTCATTTGCAGTGTTATTTTTTTTCCCCAATTGCAAATTTTATTTTTTCAGTTTCAAATCGTAATCTGCCATAATTGGCAATAAAGAAGTGGAATCAGTACTTCTACCTTTACCACAGTCCCTTTTTACACTAGTATCTGCGCTTCTATTGGAGGAAACTATGCGTGGACATTTGCCTCCTCTGTTGCTGCCACTTGCTTGGCTGAACATGGTGCAACAGCTGTGGAATTATCTTTACCATTTCAGGAGTTCCATACTACATACTGTATTTGCAGTGCAAAAGCACACGTCAAACTAATTGAGCAGAATTAAGCACCCTATTGGAAATCAGCAGGACAGGACTGGATTGTTGGACATGTTCACAGGCAAATGAATGGACACAGACTTTAACCACACAGCACAGATTAGAGGAAACGCTGCTTCAGCAACATCAAGCCTCCTTTTGTTTGTTTGTGTTTGTGTGTGCATCAGTCTACATTTGCTGACATGCTGTTTTAGAGCAGTGCTATAGCAGATCAGGGCTGTTTGCTGTTTGTTGTAGTGTGTGTGTGTTTCACAGATCACAGTGCTGCTGAGGTTGTGTTGTGAGTGAACAAGAAAAGATGACAGGCATGAGTGCATGCAAGCACGTTAACACATTCAGATGTATGCTGGCACAATGACACAGCATGCTGTTGAGGACATCAACATGGCACACAGCTAAGACGATGAGCGGGCACATCTGTTCGAACAGTCACCACACCAATTTGATTTTCTACCCTTGGGAAGACTTTAAATTCAAATCCAAATTTGATCATATTAAATTGTGCAAAGCTTTCTCTAACCTTTTATACTGGTGTAAGGGATAGGATGGGGAGCCAAAACTTTTCTAAGTAGAACTAAATCTAAAATTCCAAATACCAAGTACCATGTACCTGTAAAAAAAAGACTTAATTTCAGTTCTGCTTATTGGTTCCAAAATGTGAAAACCCTTTATTGTTACAAACAAACGCTCTGCAAAGATGTACATATCTGCCAAGACTTGTCTACAACCTGATTTGCATAATTGTGATAATCGTCTCCATTCACCTGCGCAGCTGGATAAAACTAACACAAATGTCGTATTTCATCACCATTTCCGCATCATTTTTCACCTTTTGAGATTTGACCAGCACTGATTTGATGACATCTTTTAATGTCATTTCATTGCCACCCCTTCATCTCGATGAACTTCTCTGTACCTGTCATTGTCAGTATTCATTAGGTGTATAACAAGGCTGCACCATTAATCCAATCCCAATGGTAACAGAAATATCAACCTGTGCAATAGTGCTGTGCGGTATGACCAAAAATTTGAATCACAATTTTTGTATCAAGATTCTGGTATATTATATGTATTTATTAAAGCTGCCCCCTGAAAGTCAATGATTTGAATCATCCGTCAGGAGACCCCTGAGTCGACTGAGGTGTATGACGTCTAGCATTTCCTTTTTTTACCTGAACACAGCATGTTAACTCTATAAAAGGCAGTCACTAATCTGCCAGTTAACAAGCGGTATTTTTTTCGGTATTTTTTTGAGAGACACTAATAGGGGCTATTTATAACCCTCTGATGTGTGTGACAAGGACCTATCTGTAAGTTATGACCTTATCGTTTTTTTCCTTGTGCTCATTTCAGATCAGAATGATCAATAAAGGTAATCAAGCTGGTGGTTAACTCATAAGAGATGCTGAACTTGGAACAAAAGACTTTTTTCACTCACCCAGTGATATACGGAGGGGAGCCCCGAATGCACTCGCTTTTCTACTGCCAGCCCAGCTGAAACTACACACATCAAAACACAGGTGTCCTAGATGGAGCTTACTGAGCACAAACCCATCCGTGGTGTTGAACGCTGTCACATTCCTTCCTAGCCCTACTGATACCAGAGCTCGACACTAGAGTTAGGTCAATTTCCGGTTTGGCCGGTCCGGTCCAATGTAGAAGAAGTTTGATTTATTCAAACCGATTGAACCGACATTCATCATTATGACAGATTCTGTCAAATTAAAAAGTGTCCTACATCAGCAACCTGATGCAGATGGCGTCACAGTGCTAAATGTAACTAATTTTGGATCAGTAATAAGCAACATAACAATGTGATGAACATTATGTTTGCTATGAACAGATGAACGGAGCAGCTAGTGTATGGAGAACCGTAAGTGATTTACTGCCGAGCCGAAGCAAGCAACGTGAAGGAGGATCACATTTCAGCAAAGGGAGGGGGAAGATACACATGGCGCACCTTGTGTTTGTTTACTAGAAAGTTCATGTGCATTTGGGGTGACAAAAAGAAAAGAAGACATAAGAGATAAAAACTGCACTAATATGGCAACATGGCCGATTTGAAGCTGATCAAAAGAGATGAGACAAAAAACGTAGACGATGCAACATGTAAACGCTGCAGGAAAAAAAAGTCACCTGATTGCCGCAGTCTCACATAGGAGATGGTGCTGCTTCACTCCTGCTTCTTCTTCTCATTATTTAATGTTTATTGGCAGTTGGCAAACCAGCTTAGAGGTGCATTACCGCCACCAAGTGGACAGGAATTGCTACGCTCTCATTCATGGGCTTTGGTAGTCTAATTCTCTCTTCTCTTCTGCTCAGTGGAAGTGCGTCACCTAGTGAATGGTTCCGGTGTCCAGCTTCATATCAAACCAGTTTGAAAAATTTTACACTGGCCCAACCCAGTCAACACTTAATTGAGTTAATTGGCTGAGGATATCCGGCTTCCCAAACAGAGCTGACCCATAGGTAGATGCAACAAAATATCTTAAGATAATTTTATAACTCTATAAGTTGACCTAATACAATCAACTGACCTAAAATACTCAAACCATAAGGCATACCTTAACCAAAATTCATACCCTAAAGGAAATGAACACCTGTACACTCATAACACCCAACACTACTGTGCAATTATATAATCGCAAAAGGTTGCAATTTAAAAAGGTCCAGATTTAGGATGAAATGCTGTTTTGGATGTAGTGTCACCAAGCAAAGAGAGGTACTGTGTAAAACATGCAAAAAGGAACAGTTTTTTTAACAGAATTTTTTTAAATGCTAGTTTAAGTTTGTGTGTTTGACTTGACATTTCTAAATGAGTAATCTGTGCTTTTTCCTTGATAACCAAGCAAGCAGACTCAAATCAAAATCACAATATTCCACACAATCACAATATGACTTCTTGACCAAATCCATCCTGAAGATGGTGCTGCTTCATTTTCATTTTTTTGTTGTTGTTTTTCTTTTTTAATGAAAAACAGAAAACAATAATGCATGGTCACACGATGTGCCCGTGATGTGCGGAAAGGAGTCGTTTGCAAGTCTAACAGAAGACAGTTTAGAGTTTCCATAGGGTATTTGTCTTGAACAAACTGCATAGGGAAGATGCTGGAGGAAACAATCTAAGCTAATGCTGCGTTCATATCATATACGTAGTATGGGCTAAGGCCCTATTGTATCTGTAGGATTACATTAAATGTTGATGATGATAGCACCACCTATTGGCAACAGGAAATGTCATGTTTTACCTTTTGCTGCAGTACTCCTAGCAGGTTGAAGATATCCAACTCAGATTTGGTCAGGAAAGCCATAACAAGTTGATGATACAACATTGTGCAGGTCGTGAGGTTTCATGCCACTACACTTTCAGGGCAAGCCGGCAAATTTTGCATTGTGGACACTAGAACTGACATTTATGTCAAATTTGCTATGTCCTCGACAACGTTGGACCCAGTGATGCCTACGTGCCCGTGAAGGTAAAACCCGCCGACCGCAGCCCACCCCGACTTGCACAGGGGGTGAGGGCCCATCCTAAACTGCTTGTTTGAATTGTAACTATGAGCCATTGTGCCAGTCTGAAATAACATATGCTACATGTGTAATGTAACAGTTGAAATATCTATATCTGTCTGTATTTCCCACTACCAACCGCTTAAGGTGTATAAACCCCATTATCTCTTTAAAATTGAGTGTTAGACTTACAGACAGCTGTATAAAACGTCTGGTTATAATCGATGAATGGAGTAATTGATCAAGAAATGTATGTAACAAATTATCATGTTCAAAATGCTGTCTGTGAACTTAGCTGCTTGCTCAGTTGAACAGCTGTCCACACCAAGCTGTCCATAAATCGGTCTAACTTACTGAAAAAAAAGAGTGCAAGAATAATTATTGATACTTACTACAAGACTGAAAATCCTGGAAATCCTGATCCTGGAAATTAATAACAGTGCTTCCCCTAACCATTATATGGCTTACAAGCAGCACTCAAGCCATTACTACCTAAACCAAATTCATGTAAAAACTATAATTTGATGATATAAAGTTGCATTTAGCAATGTTTTTTTGTAACCTTTTCTGGCTTTTTTTTATCTACTGTGGCTTTTCAAAATGTTGTACACATATATGGTAATAATAAAAACTGTCCAAAAATATGTGAAATTATATTTTTTTTTATTATTACTGATATTTAATACTAGGCCTAAATATATCATAGTTGGATCATAAGACTAGTCTAATGTACATTTATTTACTATTTTGAAGGGTTGCCCTAGAGAACTACTCACAGCAGTCAAACACAACTGAATATACCTCTATTCGATTGATACATTTATATGGTAATATTATGTGTCCTGCGTGTTTTATGCCTCACTGAGAAGGAAGTAGTGTGTGTGAGACGAAGGTGTGTATGTTCTTCATATGTCCGCACAGTGAACAGCAATTCACTGAATTACTGTAGTGAACTCATCTGTCTGACAGAGATCTGAACCTTATTTCTGCAGTAAAGATGTTGGAAAAATGAATTAACCTTTACCTTTATTGCTGAGACTCTAAAGAATCACTATTAAAAGGACTCAAGTACACCCGCTAGCCTACAACACTAATGCTAATAACAACTCACTTTGTGGACCGGATGTATAGACCGGATGTTTTCTGGTGAGATGCATGTTGTTGTGGTGGTAGGCTAGTTCGGTTTTACAATAGACTCATTGTACAGAGTTTTCAAGTTTTTTTAGCCTGAAATTATCCCAAACTTTGGACAACTTCTGTTATTTTCCCTGGCCTGCATTTTCTTTTTGCCCCTCGGTATTTTCTTTCTCCTTCTCTATTTCTATTTTATCTGTGCCGTGCCAACAAATCACTTCTGTACTTCACTCACCTGTCCACAGCCTAACTGCATTGTGCAGCCACAGTAATGAGCCATGGGAATCACAGTCACCTGTATGTAGTTGTATTGATTACATGAAATTAATTAAATTATTAGTAATCGAGGTACTCAAGTTTGTTGGGAAATCATTTCAGCTCTAATAATGAATCACTTATATAGTGATCAGGTTGACCCAGACAGACATGATCACTATAAGTGATTTCCACTTTATTTGTATGACAATTAATTGTCAACTAAATTTTCATCATGGTGACAGCCCTAAATGACATTACTGTAAGTGTTAAAAACAGATGTATGTTTTAAATGTGTGGAGCTGTGATAAGAGTGTGTGCTGAGGTAAACCAGTGGGCGTTTGTTTCCATTTTGAACTGACAGTGGTCTGTGGTCAGTGAATTTGAGCCATTTTCCACAAGTGCACAGTTTCACAACAAGTATACAGCCGACACTAAACAAAGCCTCAACATGTAGTATATAGTCAGGGCTTGCTTTTATTAAGAGCCATGTCTTTGCAACCATCTAGACACATCAGATATGGTTAGTTAAGTCATTCTAGATTAGTGGATTTCACTGCATGATTTTTATTATTACATTCATTATGTTTTATTGTGCAACACTGCAGATGATTTGCCTGCATCTCACACTGAAGGAAATCATGGTAACTTTATTATATAACTTTTAAATTATTATTACAGTGGTTTTAAGTCAATTGTATAATTTTCATTAGTGTACAACTGCCTTGCTGTACTGTGAATTAGATACATTTTATATCTTGTAGATAGCATTACCTTGGCACATCTTTCTGTGCAGCTCGACTCTGAGAGGGTATTTAATGCAGTTGTCTGAGAGGACAGGATTTTTGTGCCAGCTCACCGCTCCCCTTTCACTATGAGCTGCTGCTATGTTTTATGCACCTGCTTCCTAGTGTGAACACCACCTGTTAAGGGCACCTTCACTTCAGCATTCAAGTGAAGGGGGAACAGGAGAAAAACTGGCTGGTAAAAGAGTCTGACCACACAGGTGTGGAAATGCAGCTTTAAAATCCTGAAAGCACAGCAACACAACCTGAAAGTTAGTTTTCTATTTTAGTTTCTCTTCATCAAAGGACAGGTCGCCAGTTCATCGCAGGGCTGACATGTAGGACAAACAACCATTCACTCTCACATTCACACCTATGGGCA
>JAPQRN010000022.1:21680123-21693456 GCA_037367275.1 Coranthus polyacanthus | reverse complement strand
AGGGATCTTTAAACACTGATTATTTGATTATACTTACATACTTTTACTTAAAAGTAAGGTTTGGAATGTGGAGTAGTTTTACAGTGTGTATTGGTACTTTTCTTCACCACTACTTTTGTGCATTTGGCTCAGTTCAGGACCATGGCCAGTTCACAACGGAATCAGATATTGGCCACAAGTGCAAAAATCTGAATTGAGCCCTAAGAGTAGTGTGAACGTAGCCGTAGGTGCTGCGCCTAAGTCTTACATTGATTCCATATCAGTTCATAGTTCAAACACCTTTTTTCTGAAATCCATATTTTCAATGTGCATGGGAACCTTAACAGCCCCTTTTCAAACCAATAAAATGTCTTCACCTCAGCGCTCACACTGTGCTACTGGAGGACAAAACGTACCGTAAGACTTCAGCTAAGACTTACCGTAAACGTAAGACTTAGCTGAAGTCAATAAATAGTACGCTAAAGCCATGGAGGTCTTCAGGTGCAGCAACAGAGGCAGTCAGGAGTCTTTTGCTTGTTTGTTCGTTGTTGTTTTTGGTTTTTTTTAAGCATTCGACATTTCCGCGATTTGTTGGTACTTTGCTGCTTTCTCACTATATCAGTAAAAATAGTAGCAGCACAATGCATAGTGTTACTGTAGTAAATAATGCATGAGGGAGAAGCCGGTGTGTGATGGAAGCCTGCTCATTACCTCTGAATACTCTGTTCTCTCCTGTGTGCTTTCCTCCTCTCTTCAGTACACACATCCTTTTTGAGTCGCTGCTTACCTTTCCTCTTCTCCCTCCTCATTTAATCTTGCGCAAACCGACTGTAATATATAAATATTATTTAGTGTCTGCCTTCCCTCCTCATTATCTATGAGGGTGAGTGTGTGATTACATGCACCAACACTTTATTACATCCTCCAGCAGAGCTCACACGAGTTATTTCTTTTAGAGCCCTGTAGAGACGTTTAGCAGGCAGGAGCATCCTGACCCTCCAGTGCCCTCTACAGGTCCAGACAAGAATTACAAGTCCTTTTAATATCTAATTGCGTGTAGCCTTGTTTTGTTTTTTTTATGTTTTACACTCTTTATGTGAAAGTGAAAAAAAGAAAATCAAACTTACATTACAGCAAATGCAAGAAATCACTGTAAACCTGTGCCAAATTTGAAGACATTTCATCAAGGCGTTCCTGAGATATCACATTCATAAGAATGGACAGACATAAGGTCACAGTGATCTTGACCTTTGACCTTTGGCTACTAAAATCTTTTCAATTCATCCTTGAGCCCAAGTGAACATTTGTGCCTAATTTTGCGTCATACTGTCTAACTGTTCCAGAGATATGGCGTGTTAAACGTAACGGGAACCAACCGACTGATGGACACACCTTCTTTTAGGGATGCGCCGTGAACACATTTAAAAATACCCAGTGAAGACAACTTGTTTTGTTTTACAACTCTAAAGTCAACCAGTCAATGTGAAAAGGTGTATTCGGGTGCTTTGGGTTTCCATATGACGATCGGTACAAATTCACCCTTTACTGAGTTACAGTTCAGTGACTTATTGATTATTGCACTTTAGAGCTAAAGATCTAGTAACACACTCCCAGTCACAGGTTTGTTGGAATAATCCTGTCCCTCGGTGACTAGTTCAGTCAGCATCCTCCTCCCTGCAGCATCAGCATCTAATTCAAAGCTCATCTGTAATGTTTTGTAAAACGTGTGTGTATGTAGCATCAATTCTACGCTACTCAAGATGGTTTAAACACATTCTATTTATTTTTTTTATATCAGTGGGTTAATTAAAGTTCAGTTGCCTACTATCTCCACCAACAGAAAGGTGAGCATCTACTGTCCTAAAACCATCCCTAAGTTCAGTCGCGGCTCACGCGTGGGCAGGATGAGCTCATTCTTGCAGCTGTGGTGATCCGAGAGCGCAGCACTGGAGCCGAACAGTGCAGACTAGAGAGGATGGAGCAGGAGCAGAATGAAAACATTATCAGCTGAAGGCATCAGCAGATTGGAGGAGATGGAGCGATCTTCGATAATGGCCAATCACATCAGCTCCTCTCATCCCCTCTAAAAGCAGCAGAGCAGAGTTTAATGGACTGGGAGGAGAATTCAGTACGGAGTCAGAAAGCCCACACATACATTATCATGAATATAATAGACAGCACAGCAAATCTGCATACAAACTGTCTTTTTATATGTTACATTTAAAATTCAGAAGACACACAGTGAGTCATTGTGGAAGGTAGTTAAGACGCTGCTGTCTGAGTCAGGTCCCGCAAAGTACTTCCTACACTATTACTGTTTATAGTCTATAATGGTAAATGTTTGAAAATGTTGCATTCAGTTAGCCATATATGGGTAGAATTACACTCTACAGTTCTGCTCCTGCAAATACTGTATTAAAAGCAACAGTTCTTTGAAGGCGCTCACGGAGCCTGGTGTTATAGATATAGATATATAGTCTGTGGTTTCCTGTGTGCTGCGTAGACGCACAAAAGGCTGTTTCTGTGCATTTCAAACAGAAACAGGTGTAATATGTATTCATATTTGCTAAAAGAGCCAGAAGACAGCACAGGTGGAATAAACAAACGTGTCATTGTGCCGCTGCAAAACGAAAGCTGGGAAATTTGCTTTTTGAAAATTGCAATCTCAATGTTGTTCTCAAAATTGCAATAAAAATTGCGGTTGTGATAAAAAGGGGGCGCTCGTAGGTACGTATAATTGCAGGTGTAATTTCATGCCAAAACAAGTTCTGAAATTGCACTGTGCTGCCTGATCTGCATAAATGTAACTTCAGCTGCTCCAAACCCTCTCACCTGGACACATTCAGACCTAAAAAACAACAGCAAATAACGGGCAGAAATGAAAATCATAGCACTGTGTCGGTGTTGATGTCTGCATTTTACATCACAGGCCTTTATTTCTTAGCAAACACTATTTGTACTGTTGGAAATTTTACTTGATTGATTTTGAGACTTTATCCTGTAGAAAATGTTGGAGAGTTTAAAGCTCATTTCTACATTAAAATATCTAAAACTTGCCAGGTCTATTTTGTTGACTTGTTCAAATGTAACGTTTCATTTGGTCATCTGTCAATACCATCGGAGTCTACATGGTAAACACTGGTTAAAATGAGATGTAGCGTACTGCAATGTGTTATTAATGTCTTATGCAAGCCATCAATGTGTACCGTGACATAAGGTTAGCCAATGTTACTTTCAGCTTTTTCATCAGACATAACGTGGACATACATCACTAAAGCTAACGTGAATAAAACCATATAAATATGATTTCAGCCTGAGTCTTACATTCTCTTTGGCTACGGTGAAAACAACTTCCACAATGTCATCAAAGTACCTCTTTTGTAATTGTTTCGATGAAGAGACCCCTAGTGGCAGAAATTACATGCTGTGTGTTTAAGCCAAGGGACGAGGACTTCAGCTCCAGAGTGAAGCCAAGCCGGAAATGTAATGCTCCCGCAGCTCTGCCCTTTTGTCCAAATATGGTCACTTCTGGCTCCAAAGAGCCAACACGGCCGTGACCAAAACACAGACTCCTGACTTCAAACCAGCCATCCAAAAACCAGTGGGAGATGCTACTGTCTATGGTTTAAGCAAAATACTGCAACACTCTACAGCCTGGAGGGAAGTGCAGGCCTTGTTCATTATAGTGAGGAGTACAATATAAAGTCCTTCTTAGCTCTCTCTCCCCATTTGCACTGACCTGGTGACATGTTCTGTTGTGTTATTGCATTTTATGGACAGGATGTAATTTTCAAGCTCAGTCTTAAACATCATTATTGTGCAGGGACAGAAAACAGCTCTTCATATATTTTTAATGAAATAAGTGCGATTACGTGAGGCAGTCTGTTTTTCATTTCAGCAGTCTGTCCTTAATGTGTTTGTTATGACTTGTGCTCCCTCCCTTCATCCTCCATCTTTCTCCTCTTTCACTTCTTGTTACTCTGTTCTACTGCCTCCGTGATCCACTCGTACAATCCCATCTTAACTCTCATCTCTTTCCCTTTTCATCTTTAATGCCACCTTCCCTACTCTATTATCCACTCATTCCCATTCTCCTCTTCTCTCCTTCAGTGTGACTGCGGTGCGTCTGCCGGACGGTTTATCCTTTGTCGTCTATGAGTTCTGGGACGGAGAGGAGGAGTGGAAGAGGTACGTTTTCACTCACATTTAATTTACTTCACTAATCCCCTAGTTTATGTCTGTCACACACGCCAGTGTGAACAGCATTCCGATTTTCTGAGAATTTCTGAGACAAGCATTTAAAAAAAAAGAAAAGAAAAAAAAAGTCATCCTATAATTAAACATAAGCAAATGCAGTCTATAAATGTTGAGGAGCAGCCATTTCTGCAGAATCTGATCCACTTTAAAAGTATTAAAACTCATTATGTGTGGACGCTCATTTCTTTTCTTTTCACAAAAAGCCTTTGAGTCAGCACTCCAGCTCTGATGAAAGTTTTTTGGAGCTGAGCATGCTGTTCTTTTCTGCCATTGTTTTTATTGATTGGTGATCGCCAAATCAAGAGAGCTCTCACTTTTCTTCCATTACTGTCATGAGCCGGTTGGAAAAAATCCTCCATCCGCATTTAATTAGCATCCTTTAGCCATTGAGTCAATCCGGAGTTGCTGAAGCACTTGAGTTGCGTCAGGTCGTGATGATTTAGTAATGGTGTCGGTGCTGGGCATGAGGAGAGGCTGCTGATGTAGCTGCCTGCTGAACTGAGTTTCTGCTCCACTGCTCACACCATCTCACTGCTATTAATATTTCAAGTCTTACAGTAAAGGCTGAGGGCCACCCTTAGCAGTTAGAGGCTCTGTGTGCCTGCCTGCCTTTAGGAGACGCCATGCAGATGTGTGACCGTGCATACATAACAGTACAGTCCATGTTGTGTGTGTGTCTCTAACACTCCCCTCTGTTCTCAGGCACCTCCAGTCGGTTCCCAACAAAGCCTTTCAGCATGTGAAGGTGGATACACTGTGCCAGCCGGAGGCCGTGTCCTCTGTAGCCGTGCCAGGTCAGTGGTGAACGTTAACGCATTGACAATAGAAAAGAATACAAGTTATGGCTGCCGCTAATGATTGCTTTCACTCCTGATTAATCTTTCTGATACTTTTTGTGTGATTCAACCCGTAGTCCAGAGATCAGCCAGTGTTTGACATTCAGTTTGATAAATTACACACTCCATTTCCAGAAAAGTCGAGACATTTTCTAAAATACAACAAAAACTTTTTTGAACCTTTATGCAAATGACAAAAGTACAAAGAAAAGATTTTCAATGTTTTCACCGACCAACATAATGTATTTTAGTATTTTAATGCCAGCAACACACTCAAAAAAAGGTTGGGACAGGGGCGCATTTACTACTGTGTTACATCGCCTTTCCTTTTTATTACACCTTTTAATTATTTATGAACTGTGGACACTAAATGTTGCACTTTTGCAAGTGGATTTTTTACTAGACTTGATCTGCTCAACAGTCTGGTGGTCATTGTGTGATTTTCCTCTTCATACATTTTCAATAGGAGACAAGTCAAGCACACGCTCTCTGCGACTATAGGCAGGTTTCCATCTAAACGCATCGCAGATACAAAACTCACAGTTACAGAAATGATAATACAGTCACCTGATAGTCCTGAAAAAACTGATTAGTGTTTAGTCAGCGAGGCTTTGGCTGTGTAATTACTTGAAGGCATTTTGAACAACTAAAGCAACCTGGCACAATTTAAAACAACTGACACTGGCATAAATCCATGCTCTGAGGCAAAACACTGTTAGTAATTTAAGGTGTCGCTTGGCAGGCTGCCGTTTGTATATATTTTTTTTTTTCCTTTTTAATTTTTCATCTGTCTCTCCACTTTGCCCTCTGCTCTCCTCATTGTCTCCCCTCACGTTTTTATCTCCGTTCTTCCTCCGCCTTACTGCATCTCTTCTCATCTCTATTCCATCACTTTCCTCTCATCCCCGACTCATCCTTTCCATCTTCTCCTGTCACCTCACCTTTTTCTCACTCTTTTTCTCCATCCCTCTCTCCTTTCTGCAGCCGCCTGGTGCAGCGTGAACAGGGACTGAGCATGAAGATATTCAACCAACACGCCAAGACTCCTGGACACTCCCCACACGTCCTCTTCGATTCCTCTACGACCCCCCCTAAAACCTTTTCCCCTCGCGTTACTCCCTCCCTCTCTCTCACCCCCCTCTTCTTTCAAACCCTCACGTTCCTCGACTCTTTTTGTAAGTACATGTTTACACAGTGCAAATGAATGGCGTCAACTGCAGTGAATATTGAACAAACAGTGCATTTTACAGCGTGAGCGTAGTTTGCTGGCTCAAGATTTTTTGGAATATTTCATGTTATGGTCACCTTATTAAAATAGCTTTGAGCCACAGGTAGAGTTTGTCATGTAGCAAGGTCCCCCAATTGAGTTTTCTATGTAGCAGTTGCTGTTTTGGATAGTGCATTTGGGAATGTGGCATTTTTTTCACACTTGTAAGGGTTGAATTTACAGATAGCTCATGTATGTAGCTGTCGTTCCATAGTAGCGGCTCATGTACACAGAAAATGTGTTGTTTTTCTCTTTGTTTTTTTTTTCTGGTTTTCACTGACCTCATGCTTTTGACATTATTCTCACATCAGCCATTTTGAAGTGACATCGACACGTTGAATAAGTGAGGACTTTTGACAAACCTTAACAGCTGCCACATTAGCTTGCAATCTCAGGAACAAACTGAATGCTTGAATTTTAGCTTGAAGGTAAGCTAGCTCACGCAAGCTAGCTCTCAGAGACTTACTTTTCTTAATCCCTTAATAATTCATTTGGGGGGTTTTGTCAATAAAAATGTGGTGAAAACCCATGAAGGCCTTGTCAGTGAACAGAAAAAATAAGAACATTATGTGTAGTTTTTTTTTGTTTGTTTTAATGTGTAGTAGATTTTCTGAACACAGAGCTAGCAAAAAAGCCTGTCGCTAGTTCAGTAACTTGAAAACGCCTGCCTCTTTTCTTCATTTTGATCATTTTCACTGTAAAACTGCTGAAAGAAAATAATTCAAACAGTATTCTCTCCAATAGCACTGCTACAATTAAATATTTAGTTGTTACAGTGGACTAAATGAACTACATGTATCTCAAATTTAAGACAACCCATAAAAACAGTGAGTAAAGTGCAAAGAATTACTTTGAATTATGAACTAGAAACTGATACATCGTTATGTGGCATTTGTGTCTTGATTTTAATTTAAAAATCAACTAATTTTATCTAATCATAGATGCATATATACATATCTCGATACTACTCACGTTTAAACAGAGAGGTGCGTCTGAGAACCAGGGTTACGGTGGTAACCTCGTGTTTTAAATGTTTTCTTTTAGTCTGTGAATGAATGAGGCGAAGGGAGATAAGGAGCCCCCAAAGCAGTTTCTAGTACATCAGCAATATATCTGCACGTTACCTTAAAATGCCGCCTTTCTTTCAGATTGCTTCAATACCATGTGTTTTTTGCCGCGTGACGCCCGAAAAACATTCACAATGGCTGCTGTGCGAGTAATGTCTGTGAAAGTACATTGAATCAGCTTCTTCAGTGTCTTTGGCTAAAATCACTCAAATCTTTGTGAAGCCCAACATCAACATCAGACGGACACATTCCCTGGCCAAAGACCAAAACAGGCCAAAAGTAAAGGGCCAATTCAATTCGATGAGCCGACATCCATTTTCACAAAGACTTGGTTCTATGAATGCCAGTTTGCGTCACTGATTTCTTTATGTAGCTCTTATTTTATGTAAGATTTTGGGATTTTGAGTTGAAATCTCTGAGCATCAACATGGGCTTTTTAAAGAAGGTTAGATGAATAGATCATCCTGGTGTCGATGAATAATTTCTGACGCGAGTCTGCTGCTAAGCTGAGACAGAAGAGGATAGAGAGATAAAGCAGCACCTCACAATTCCCCATGCAGCTAAAGTTTGTTTTATTTTTGCCTTCCGTTTGTATATTTCTTGTCTGAATTGGCAATGATTATATTAGCTGTGTGAGTCTAGTAGAGATTGTACATATGAAAATGTTGTTCTATTATTATTACTATTATTATTATTATATTTGTATTATTGACATCTTTTAGTGCTATGGTGCAAATTTTTTCCTCAGCGGGAGTGGCAGTAGCTTAATAGGCACTGCAGCTTTCTCATGACCGTTTGTTTGAATATGAACACTTACCATCAGAGATTCCATCTGAATGACATCTCAATTATATCTGAATGACATTGAATATAAAGCCTTAAACATCAACACATGGTAGAGGAGGTTTTAAGGGATTTCAAAAGACTTTCTTTTTTGAAGTGACACTAACTCCCATAATACAAGCCTATTACTGATACAAACATAGTTTTTCATCAGACTTCTGTAAAGAAGGACAATTCATATCAGTGAAAAAAAAAGACCTTTATTTTCAAATAGTAGAGGAGACCGGGTACGCTTGTAACTCCGCCAATTCCACCAATCAGGGATAAGATAGGAGCCATATGATCATATCAGTGTTTACCCACTTCCTCCCTGACTTGACATGGTGTAGGTCAGGGCTGTCAACCGGCATGTTAAAATCTTATAGCAAAAATACACAATTTGAAGACTGTAATTGTAACAGAATTGCAATTGGAATGGTCTAAATTGGTGCCATCTGTAGTAGACAAATGTGGCTACTTTAGAAATGGAAGCAAAAGCAAAAAGGTTTACCACCGTACCGGGTCTCCTCTAGTTCACTTCTGATCGAGCACCTCAGCATCTACAGTAAATCTCTAACACAAGGATAAGGATCACATACATGGCCAGATTTCAGTTCCATCTCAAGCAAACGAAGATGAAAACCAAGTAAATCCAAGTGAGTACAAATTCGAGCCATCGGAGCCAAAGGCTACAGTACAGGGATCTGATCCCTCAAAAAAGGTTAAGCCATTAGCAGTAGCTCTTGTGGCCAATGGCGAAACTGGTTTAATGACGGTCAAGCTTGGCTGCAAGGTGGTTTACACTGCAGCAAAAAAACTAATCTGGGGCAGTTCTTCGGGTTGGCCTCTTTTTCCCATTTTAAACAACTCCCAACTTTTAAATTGCACATAAATGTGATAATATGTCAACCTACCGGCCCTGTAGCGGTGCCCAATTCATGCACTACATACACTCTAAAAAAAGAAAAAGAATTAGATAAACAACCTGAACCATTGGAGGTTATTTGTTAGAAATCGATCCGTTCCGATGTTCTGTTCTTCATCTTAGGGCCACATTTTACCTTCGTCTTCTAAGCTGAAAATCCAACACGTTCACATCGGGATAAAGTGAGGTCAAATTCAAGTCGAAATACAGATGACTCACCTTTAAAAGATTCAATCCCCGTCACCTCTCCTCACAAACACCACTATAAACCCACTGATGTAAAACAATCAGATACTCACTCAGAAAGCACAATGTAAAAACGAGTGACTATTGTGACTTAAAGATACGTTATATTATAGCTTATTGAGTATGATGAGAGTATTTAGAAAAAAGTGAAATATATATACATATATATATATATATATAGTATTTTACTGTTTATCTGGTTGAAGTTGTGATGATGAATCACTTCTTTATAGCTCTGTACTTTCAAAGGTGCCATCTTGCCATCCACCTCACTCCTCACTGTTAAGTCTATTTTCTCTTTTCTCTGTGAATGACAGTCTGTCATCTGCCAGTACTGTGGTAGCAGCGAACGGGGATCCAGCTACACTGATACAAATATCAAACTAGCACCGTTCCCTTCTTTTCGACCACTGGGCTGCATTTAGCAGGAGAGGACAGTGTGGAATGAAGTGTATATATCGTCAAATATATGGTAACAGAGATTCTTATTATAGTAGAACAAGCATGCAAAGACGTGTTGCTGTAATGTCTCCACTAATCTATTAAGTGTTTGCCTTAAAGCTACCCTGAGGAGTTTTGGACCGCTAGCAGTACTACAGAGCAGCGGGTCCACTTTTGTTTTTGCATGCACGCAGGACGGCGAGTAGTGACAGTTGGTGACGGTGACAAAAATGCAACATAAACTGAAGAATAAACAGAATGCTCGCTAGTAGTGCACATAACTAATAACACTAATAAAGTCACCACTGTAAGTGTTTCAGGAAGGTTTGGAAGACCTGAAGGGGAGAACGGGGTAAGCCGAGCCACCCTCGTGTAGGTAACAATAAAAAAAAGTAATCATGTGACCACAAATTAAGGGTAGTTCACAAACACAAATGCACATGGAACGCAAACATTTTTATCATACCGTGTTTAATGACGATAATTTTGTGCCATGTTAATGATATGAAGTCAGTTTAAGATACAAAAGTTGTGCCATAAGACTAACTTGTTTTTGATGGGTCTGCGTTCTAAAAACATAGTAATTGCAAAACTTCCGTGGGTACAAAACAGCCCGAGAGACATTTCGTAATTATTATTTGAAACAAATTAGGGCTGCCATTACACTGAGATTAGGAAAATGCAGCCCATGCTAATATTTGAAAGTTTAACTAGTGAACCCTGTTTATCCAGGCTTCAGTCGTTATCAGGAGACTCGTCAGACCGGCAGCAGTGTCACATTATATATTGTGATACGCATCAATATCGTATCTTATTTTGCAGTACGATCTCTGAAGTGGTTCGTGTTATCCCGTTCTCCCCTATTTTGGTGACATCGTTAGCGGTAAACTCATCGCAAGCTAACTCGACAGGGTACCTTTAAGCTTTCGCTTGTTAAAAAAAGAAAAAAAAAATCAGACACTCCTGTGCCAGTACAAACTGTGTCAAATCTTGATCGCGTTTAAAAAGAAGCTGCTGTATTCTGAGTAGAAACATAAAGCCATACTGCATGGATGGACATTTACATGACACTGACTTATTCCACTGATAGCCATAGTTCTACTGTCCTCCGGTGGCCAGCTGAGCGCAGCCCATGTGCTCCAATCGAAGGGTCGTCCTTTTTCCTGTACATTGTGCCCAGCCCGGTTTGGGTTTTGTATATGAGGTAGATAGTGAGTGAACTGTCAGAAATGCCAATACTGTTTCCTGTTAATACATTCCTGAATGTCCCTCAGACTGTGCAACCTGTTCTTTTCTATCCTCCTACTCCTCAGTGCAACCTGTGCTTCGTCATACAACGAAAGAGTTATGCCATTGAAATGTAGTGAATCAAGCCTCGATTGATTGTTGAAAAGGTCGTGCAGTGAAACGAACGTCCAGTTTGTGGAGACCGGACCTCCTGTAGTTGACATCCGGTGGGCAGGGAAGCATGTGACCAGGTTTACCTCAAGATGTATTGTTACACGATACCAAGCCAATCAGGAATTTGCCAAATTCACCAACATCAAGGCCATAACTCTTCCTTTCTATGGCTGTGTTCTTTTCTATCCTTCAACTGAGTGCATGTCAACTGAATGTCCAGTAACTTCTTTGCTGTAGTATTAGGCCATGCTACTCTTCAATGGGTTTTGTGCATTTCTTACCTTTTCTTCTTTCTTTTCTAGTATTCCTATGAAGGAGACAGAGACAAAAATCTATTATATAAAAATATATATGACTAGAACAATGGCATACAAGAATGAACATTCACTTTTATGGCAATGTTTAATGAAATATTAATTCTTAATGTATGTTTCAGTAAAACAGCTTTCTCTTAAGTGTAAAGACTTATTGCAGGGATGCAAGTATTATATTTGGTCTTTAAAGAATATCTTGTTGAAATTCTAGATGATGTAGAGTGATGCAATTCAATAAAATGACAAAACTGACAACCTGGACTTTGTGGCTGATATGTACCTACACATCTGTGATTCATTTAACTTTCATCCAGCCTGATGAAATGACTGTGATGAGCCTCCATTCACAAACGTTTACTCAAAGGTCCGATGAGCACGTAAGTATGGAAATGAGCAAAGCCGCCACCAGGGGCCTGTTTCTCAAAAGCAGAAGTCAGAAATCCAGGATCAGAGACAACGCCAGGCTTTGTCCCAGTCCAGTTCACATAGTCTTACGTCAGCCTGAGAAGGTGTGAGGAATTCTGATAAATACGCATTTATGGCTTTCTGCAAAAAAACATGTAGTTCAATCACAGATTTACTGATGTGGAACTGAAGAGGCACGACCAAACAACGTAGTCTCTCATATCCAGACCGATCTCCACACTTGCTGTAGATCGGTCCGGAAACCTTCCACTATATTTCTGGAATAGTGGTGAAAGTTATGTGGGTTGTTTGACTAGTTCTTGGCAGGATGCTGAGACAGTGCATTTACAAAATAGTGTCGGGAAAAAAGTTGCTTTCGTGGAACATGCGCGCGTCGTGGAATTAAAAAAGACTAAACCCTACAAAGAAAACGGCACATAAAAAGAGTAGCGAGGGGGACTTTAAAAACTGTAACTCGCAGATAGCGGAAGGAAGGAGAATGAAAATCCTGCCACTGAGCGACGGAAACATTCCTTCATAGACCCGATGAGCAAAAGATAACGGAAGTATGAGGAGGTAAAGCATATTATACGTAATGAACATGTAAAGGAAGAAGGAATAGGGAAGCGCGGTCGCTGTAAAAAAAAAAAAAAATGGCAAGAAAATGTGTGGCAGACAATTATTTAGACCATGTAAGGAGTTACTATCACACGTCTCTTCTATGAAAAATGAACAATGAGTGTAGATACCAAATCAGGTCAGGTCAGTGGCCAACAAAGATGGCAGATTTAGAGATGAGATGAAAATATGCTTTCAGTTCTAGAGCATCTGACAGACCAGCAAGAAACAGATCACGCTGATGGATATGGTAACTTATGAAGCTGAATCACAGCTAAACTGAGCCGATAAGTGGTTAATCCCATCTTAATCCGCTATCTTGGTTTCGTGATCTCAAACTCAAGGACGAAGCTTCTTTTATCTTTTATTTATTTTTTTCAAATCATCACTTTTATTAAAACATGAGTCCGAATGGCAAAAAGCGGCCTCATGACTCATACATGTACATTTAAAATGAGCAGACACACATTCATCGAGGCAGATGACACTTATTTGCCAAATGTGAGAAGGCAGCTCAGTTCGTGTCTGAAACGTACACGCAGCTGTAACGTGACCATATTTACACACATCGTAATATACATGTGCAGAAACATCCGATCATACTCCCTCCGCCGCTTACAGCAGCGGCTGAGACGTCAGTCCTGTCCAGTCTGTCTTTACAGTGGATTCCATCAGCTCCTACTGTAACACACTGTGGTGGGAACATACAGACTGTGCAAATGACGGAAAATGTATTCATAAAATCTAAAAATGTG
>JAPQRN010000022.1:21662477-21673954 GCA_037367275.1 Coranthus polyacanthus | reverse complement strand
TGACTGCAGACGCTGCACCGATCCGCCTGTCAATCTCCCGTTCCATCCTCCCCTCACTCGTGAACAAGACCCCGAGAGACTTAAACTCCTCCACTTGAGACAGGACCTCCCCACCAACCCGGAGAGAGCAAGCCACCTTTTTCCGGTCGAGAACCACGGCCTCGGATTTGGAGGTGTTAATTAAATGTCAACTAATAAATTAACAAAAAACTATTTTGATAATCGATTAGAAAGTGAAAAAATGTGTCATTGGGCAAAAGTTCCATAATTGCCTTTGAGCATAATGTAATCCAAGTAGTCTGACATGAGACAACAATTCTACCCACTTCTGTGGACTGTTTTCAGGCTGTAGAAAATCTACGCAGACTTGTGCTAATTACAGGTGTTTTCAGACAGGTAGGGGGTTGAATACATGGTTGACAGAAGACTGGAAAAATGGCTTCTCTTTTCCTCAGTGGCGTGAAATGGCATCAGGTTCGTCTATCCTTATATTTTGTTTTTTGATTTGGACCGAGAGGAGAGAGCTGCAGAATTTCACATTTTTCTCCCCTGATTTCGGTTCCTGCAGCTTTAACTAAATATGTTTGGGTTGTGGACAATAGGGGACATTGACTTTGGGGAAACACAGAGCGATAGTTACCACCACATCCGACACTTTACAGAACAAACAACTAATCGATTAATTGAGAAAATAATCAAATCAGATTGAAAAGACAATGAAAATAGTCATTCACTGCAGCCTTACACACAAGGGTGCAACTCTCTTGGGTTTATAAAACATCATCCCATATCTCTCGTGTATGAGGATGGCTTATGCCACTGTTTGTTCAGTACAGATCCCGCTGCTCTGCCTGCTGACTCAGCTGAGGTAGGTATTTGACATGAAAGACACCAGTTTCTGTGTTTACTCTCTTACCGTACTGGCTGGCATCAAAGCAGGTGATGGGGGCTCCCAGCACCTCCACAAAGTAACCCATACTCCTCAAGTGCTGGTACATGTCCCTGAAGTTAGTGTGGATGTGGTCCCCATTCCTAGGAACAAATAAATAAATAGGGAAATAAGATTAGATTAGATCGATTACATTAGACGTTCATTAAAATAAAGTGAATCTAATTTGTACGACCAAATTAAGAGACTGGAGTCATGGTGACTTTTGATGAAAAGACATGAGTAAATGCCCACATACGCACCAGTCTAATGGGTCGTTTTTCATTCGGAGGTTGTCTCGGGGAAAGTAGCCAGGTGGGTAACGCAGGTTGTGGTACTGGTCCCACAGCACCCTCTTACTGCGCGGGGGAGTCGGCACGATCTTCACCTTGATAGGCAGTTTGACTGTGGAGGTCAGCTCTCCGCCTACCTCGGACTGCAAGAGGTGAAACGTCAAGAAGTGAGTCAAAGCTGAAGGTGTTTGAAGTTCCACACACTGAGTAGAACACCAGATATGTAATGTGGAAATGCCATCAATAGACAAAAAAAAAACTTCTGCACTTTTTAATATACTCGACATAATATCATCTCGTATTTTCATACATGTTTGAGGGTTAAGTAAAGTATCAGCTCTTCTGTGTTTGCAGTGACTCACATCATTCTCTGCAGGCGATGCCACTGTGACCATCACGTGACCTTGAGCGATTCCCTCCCACGATGCCGCTTTCTTGGCCACAGAGATGGAGACGGCCAAGTAGCCGGCCCACGGCCACAGCACGGGCGAATAAGAGACAGCCACATCGATGTGGTCCCCGTTCTGGGGGAGGTAAGGCTGCCAGATGGGCTTGAACAGGAGGGAGCAGCAAAACCAGGTCAGTCAAGGATCAAACTCTCAAAAACTGTAGCTTGTTATTTTATAGCACATGTCAAATGTTGTAGTATATCATGTGTTCTCTGTGGAGATGATATATATACTATTTGATATACTATTTGTATATCTGTATTTGTGTCGTCTTGCATATTCACCTTGTCAACAATCCTGCCAGTGACACCCATGCCATTCAGAATGGTCACATTGACGATGGTGGGCATTCCTCCATAGTAGATGGGTTGAGAGCAGTAAGGCCACATGTATGGACACTCTGTCAGGTCGATGTAGCTGGGAGACAGACTGTAAGCACATAGGGAACGGGTCACTTATTGCACGTACTGATGACATTATTTATGTGTGAATGTTTTTGTGCTCCCTCGTGACACAGGTGTGGAAACAGGATTGGTTGCTATTAAGCACAAGTACATCCTGTTGTTATTTTCAGCAAAAGTACTAGTTTGGTCCCTCTGATTGATAACAACTCAACAACTCAATCTGTTAACAACTCATAGACATGTGAAATGTGAGGCGTTGCACACTGCACGTCGGAGGACAAAACGTTTGGAAACCACTGGTTTAATCTTTAACACTGTGTTGTATTTTATAAGCCTGTTTAATATCCATTGTGTAAAAAAACCCATCAAACTGGCAGAAAAATGTGGAATAAAAAGTACAATATTTGCTTCTAAAATGTAGCGAACTAGAAGTCTGACGCTGCATAAAATGGAAATGGCTAAAGTACAAATGGACTCAAAAGCATGACTGCAGTATGACAACGTATGCTGTGTGATGATAGAAGAGGTGTGCATCGTTTGTTATCGATACAAACTATTTACAGCAATATTGCTTTGTGTTCTTCCACACTGATGCAGGCAAGAAATGCGCATGAAGGCAACACAAACAAATATGACGGAGACTGAATGAGCGTGACACGGTACTGGTTACTGTAACGTGATATATACCATAACCAAATAAGTGTATAATTCTTCCTGCTCCTTGTCGAGAACTGCGTTTAGTGAGAATTTCTTCATTGTATTTCTGTTCCGGTTTTCTTTTTCTTTTCATTTTGTTATTCTTTTTGAAGGCTTTTATTTAACAGTTTGGTTTTCTTTTTGTTTTTACATGTTTAAAATAAAAATGTATCGTATGTATAAAAATGTCAGTCAATCAATCAACCCATGATATAAAACTACATATGCCTTTATAGAAGATTTTGGCTTTATCACACACCTGTACGTAACCTTAGTCACTTTCCACCACAGTTAATAGCGTTAAAGACACTCTCTGTATTCATGGGTGCACAGGTATTATTGTGTTTGTGCCCGTTAACTCATCTCCAGCTGCTCTTCATAGAACATCAGTGCACATTTCTGTGTGTGTGTTTGCGGCTGATGCTGAGCGTGACTTTACCTCGCCTGAGGTCTGTAGCTGTTGAGGATCTGGTACGCTCTGATCAGGTCTAGTTTCCCGTGGCCCTGCTCGAACATGTTGACCCCCGGCAGCCTGCGGGCTGAGGCGATCAGAGCCTGCTTCATGGAGGCCGGGTTCACCAGCTCCCGATTCAGGACGGTGCTGGAGGACAGAAGAGGACAGGACGGGTTGGCGCGTATCTCTAAGGTCTGCTCGTATCACATTTCACAGCTTTTAATTCACGGCGCTGGAGGAAAGAAGAGGTGTGTGTGTGTGATTGTTTGGGAAGAGGGGAGAGGTGACTCTTGTCAACAAGGGTGGTATGATGGTAAATCCCAGCAACATGAGCCATTTGTTAACTCGCACATGGGCTCAGTTACATCTTTGCAACAAGAGGGCTTTCATGATGTAAATAGGGGATATTGACAGACTGAGAATAATACCCAACTAATGAGAGACACACCTCCTTCCTTTGGGACACGGTTCAGTGCCTGCTCATGTAGGATTACAGAGGAAGATTTAATTACACCACAGCAAGCTGAAAAAAAGCAGCATTATGCTAAATGTATCCTCTCGTTTGGACACTCTATGCAAGTGTGATCATCCTTGGATTTCAGGACATGTGAAAAGATAACACGAGGACAGAGTCTGGTTGATAATACGGACCTGGCCAGGAGCGTGACGGCTCCTGCCACCACAGGGGAGGCCACGCTGGTGCCAGACAGAGAGCGACATCCTTCCTTCATCCCTGATCCCCGAACGCCAGAGCCGTAGGTGACGATGTCGGGCTTCACTCTGCCGTAGCCCCCTGGCAACTCCTGGACAGAGAAGAGAGACAAGGACAGAAGGTCTTTAAAGCAGAACAGAAACAGAAAAACTAGAGTATGTCAGTGTGAGAGTGTAGCTAAGCCCTGTACCTAAGTGCAATTTTTGAGTATTTTCATTATCTGTAACTTCATACTTCATACTCCACTACACCTCAGAGGCAAATATTGTACTTTTTACTCCACTACAATTACCTGACACTTCTAGCTACTTTTCAGATTACAGTTTTTCATCCTCCTCCTGAACTGAACTGCAGGATGGGTCGAGTTTAAAATCCTCCTCCTTCTTAATCTAAATAAACTCTTTAAAAGCCCTCATGGCCTCACTGGAAAATGCATCGTCACAGAGCTGAAAACAGGGAACAGGAAAAGTTGCCTTTTTAGAGATACGTGGTTCTCACAGGACAGCGCCACTACAAACATATGATCTTACAGAACATGATACATTGCTCTAGATTCAACTACACAACAGTGTATAAAGTAGTTCAAAGGAGCTTAACCTTAAACATGTACAGCAGCAAAAAGAATCTAAAAACATCTATAGTCAAACACTGACCATTTTACTGCACAATGACTACTTTGACGTTTATACAGTACATTTTGCTGGTAATACTTGCATACATTTCTAGGTATGTATAGGTTTTGAATGCAGAACTTGAAGTTGAGTATTTTCACAGTGTGTATTAGTACTTTGACATAAGTAAAGGAATGCTTCTGAATACTTCTTCCACCACCGTATACCTCTTTATACAGAGTCACTGCAAGAACCTAAGCTTCCATTTAAAACCTCTCATTTTACACCTACTCCTCAAAGTCACACTTCTGCCATGCACGCAATATAAGGCCTTTGACTCCTCCGAGGCTCAAGTGCTCTTGACTGAGGAAGCTGTCGAACACGAGGATTCATTTCCTTATTGATTCGGTCAATACCGAAGCTCATTCATTAAGTATTGGGACAGGGAGATTAGGATCGAGGTTACATATAAGCTTGTTCCCCAAGGACTATCATTACTAAACACACTGCCTTTATGTACAATCATTTATTTTAAACAGCCGCCTGTTCTTACATTGAAATATTACATGTCATGAATTCATTATTGGGATAGAATATACTGCGACTTTGCCAGTGGAGGTTTTCTTGTTAATACTGTGATACTGTGTACACTGATAAAGCAGAGTGTCAGAACAGTTCCCCTCCATTGTGGTACTTTGACAAAAGACCAAAAAAATAAAAATAAAACTTTCACTGTAACACTTTGGGTAGTGACAAATTACTAACCATGTCATATTTTTGAGTGTGACCGGTCACACTGTAAGAACACTCAGTTCTACAGTCGTTATGTGAAGCCTCTTAAACACTGAATCTCCCCAGTGAAGAGGAAAGAGGTGCAGCTGAAAAGCTTCAAGATTTAAGTTAATGTAATAAAATGTAGTCCAAAGCTAAGCTTTTAGGAGAGTTTTAGAGGGTGGAATTGTAACATGTTTTAACAGCATTTTCCCAGCTGAGATGTAATGTAAAACAGAAATGAAAAAACCTCTCTCTTGCTGCTGTATCACTCTGAAAATTCACTAGTCGCTCATCTAAGAGCAAAGCAAACAATAGTTCAGGGTTATGTCTGTTTGAACAAAGTGACTCAGCAGACAGTTAAAATGTCTAGAAAAAAGGGGGGGGGGACGCTGACTCACAGGAAGTGGTCTGTTGGAATAAGCCTGTCATTGACTCACCTCCCCGTCCATGTTCTGCATGTTACTATTTTCAAAGTTCCCCTCGCTATGTGAAACAACAACAACAACCACCACCACCAGCCTGACAACTAGATGCTAAGAATGGAAAGTTTTGATGAAGACTTGGATCATGCGATATAGCAGGTCTGCTTGTTTTTTTTGTGGTGTTTTTATTTGCGGGACATTTGCCAAGACTGATTCTTCATTTACAGAACTAATTCATGATTGGTTTGAAATAGTTCTGAGCAATAATTTGGAAATAATTCAAAATACAACCTGTTTGTTTGTTGTGATCTATTCATTGTGAATAGGTTTCTCCAAGTGCTTTATTTTATTTTTAATTAGTTTTCATTTTTAGTTGCCTCTATAAGGAGGTCTGTCGACATCAGTTGGTCCCCATTACTTTTAAAATACCATATCTCAAGAACAGTTTGACAGAATGTCTCCAAATTTGGCACAAACGTTCACTTGGACTCAAGGATACTGATTAGATTTTGGTGGCCAAAGGTCAGCACTAGAACAAAGCTAAAATTAAGTGCGGAGATAGGTCTGGCTATGTAAGACTACAGATGAGGGAAGAAAAAGTTGCAGAAATTGCCTTGAAAAGGGAGCATTCTGAAATTATTCTGATGCATTCAGGTTGGAAAGCCGACTGTGTGTGTGACTGCTTTCTGTTCCATCTGTTCATGGCTGGATGACAGCGGCTGTGGGAGCGGAGAGTATGACTTGATCAGAAGCAGAAGTCTTAATCAGATGTCTGCTTTGGGCTCTGTGAGTTTCAGTGTGTGTGTTTGAATGTAACGGACTGATGGGTTGTGAATGATGGATCAGGAGCTTACACTTTGGTTGACTAGCTTAGAAAGCAGATGGTAGATGCCTGGTCTAAAACTGATAAGCCATACGCTGTGTGTGTGTGTGTGGGACTGGGTGTGTATGCGTGGTAGGTCTCACCCAGGTGGTCATGCCTCTGGAAGAAAACCGAGCAATATTGTCCTCAAAGTCAATCCCGCCAACGCCGATCACATCCATCTGGTCTGCTGGGTTGTTCAGGGTGCTGGGACAGAGAAAAAAATAACTTCAGTTCACTTTACAAGACTAAAAACAAATAGTGACTGATGAGGCCAGTTTGGAGAGGTACTGCTTCGAGTGTCTGTTAAGTGTTGGATTAAAGGTCGTTGTTTACGAGTGCCATCGATTTGAAGAGTGATTAACATACCCGTACAGAGGTCCATCGTTGCCGATAGCAGAGACCATGATCACTCTGTTGGCAGTCAGCTCCCACACCTGTCAATCAAACCAGAACATGTCCTAAGGTAAGAAAAATACTAATTCTATGATGGGTTATTAAAAAGTTGTTTTAAAACCCAGCTGTTTGAAGAAATGCTGCCTAAAAAATACAATAGGAAGAGGTAGATACCAGCCCCTTTACACACAGGACCTAAATATTAATCTTGATGATTCGTGTTCCCGATTCACAATAAGCCCTGCAACCCTGAAAAGCGGTCTTTTGCCGATCAAGGTAGCAGTAAAGGACGTAGAATTACAGGTTCTTTGGGTGGTTCTGAATACTGCAATGTAACGGCTTTAGTTGGACCAGTCGGAAAATGAACAAGGTTTGGCAGACTGCCTGGGGAGAGCAGGTGGGCTGCACACCTCTGATTAGAGGGTGTTATTGATTTTTTTTTTTATACAAGTTTCATGACGTAGGGTAATCCCAAATGACTGACTCTACGTCAGCATCAAGGTGGTTCTTCTCCCGGGTTTATTTCAGCCGTGACATTTTGAGCAACGTTGCTCGAAATGCTGTTTTCTTTATTCATAGGTATTCTGTTGACTTGCAGAAGACATGCTGCTTCTGTGTTTGTGAGCACTGAACCTATTATTAGGTACATGGAGTATGAATACGTACGTCTGCTCAACTGGACTGACCCGTTTGTCTCATCAATACAGAGTGTAAGATAAAGGGACGGAGGGAGGAGTGCTCACTATTTGCAGAGGCAGACATCAACACTTGCTCACATTTCTCATCAAACCGGTTCTGTGACATTCCTGAAAATAATAGAAAGTGTTATCACCTTATCAACAAAGGGGTGGTCCATGAAGTCAGGCCCCCCGATGCTGAGGTTCAGAACGTCGATCTTCTTCAGGATGGCATAGTTGAAAGCATCAAGGAACCAAGAGGTGTATGAAACCTAGAGGATGAAGAGACACAACATGCATTTAACTTTCTTTTATCAATGTTTCTGACAAGTAATTGGTTGTTTTGTATCCTCATGCTACAGCGGTATGTTCAGGGCATGATATGTACCTGGTTGTTGGTAAACACTCTAAAGATGTGCAGCTCTGAGTCGGGGGCAAAGCCCTGGCACTCCCTCATACTGGCTATTACTCCTGCTACAAATGTGCCGTGGCCCAGGCCTGAAAAACACCAAACATCAACCATCCAACACGTTTCCTCACACACACATCTGGGCAGTAACTTAACAATAAAGCAACAATTCAAGTATTCCTCTTTAAAAGGACATGTAAAAATAACACCCCACATCCAAATTCTGACACTAAGGGCTTTTTCACACCTGAAAGTCCCAAGCACGCTTCTTTTTTTGGTTTATTTTGACAGTGTATACATTTGGTCCGGTTAGTTTTGCTTTCACATTGCAATTTTTGAAGCAGACTAAACAACTCTGCATTCTATACCTAGGTCCTGCCATCTTCAACTACGTGCACTGCATCTCCACAAACGTGACATTGATTGGTTTATATCCAGGTGTGTGTCTGATGTCAGCATGTTGTTAATTTGGCTCATTTTTAACGTCTTCTGTTTGTTTTTCTTCTTCTTTTGTTTATCCTGAAAAATGTTTTCACGCTGTAAATGAACCCTTCTGTCGACACTTGGCATAAAAGGTGGGGATTGACAGGATTGGAAACATATCTGCATTTTGGCATGTCATTTTACAGATCTAGATTCAACATTAGCATTTTCAAACCCATGTTCCCTACTAGGTCTTTGGCTAAATGAAGGGAAAGTAAAGTTGCATTGTTCATGTTGGTCAATTTAGGGAAGAAAGAGACACATGAAGTCATTTGTCAGCAGAGCCATATATTACATACAGTGATACAGCTCTATTGGATTGGTCACCAAGCGTAGATCAATGTTACTTAATGCCCTTTGAAGTTATGAGAAGTTTGGAAAGTCTTCTATGATTCGCCAAAATTGAGAAATTGTGGAGATCTGTAAGATCACAATATATGGTCCTCAGACAACCCACCCCTAAGCATGAATATTAACATCCACTTCACTACTTCAACAGTATCTTCATCATCAGTGTGTTCTTCCTCCTCACCATCATCCAGTGTCTTCTCATTCGTCCAGTTGGTCCTTTCCTTCACGTTCTTGAAATGTGGATGCTTTTCGCTCAGACCTGTATCAAACACGGCCACCTTGACGCCCGACCCTAGACACACAGAAACGAGAGAAGAAATCAGTTTCATTTAAAGCAAATGTGAGTCTACTAACTTTTTAAAGGTGATTTCGGTTTGATGCAGAAATAGTTTCTACCAGATGACTTCTAAACCCCACTAGTCCTCTAACAGAGAGGTCAGAGGGCGAGAGCTTACCGGTGTGTCCCATCTGCCAAAGTACATCTGCCTGCAGGATCTGGGCGACGTGACGGGGGATCGCTCGCAGCAGTCTCCGGCTCGAGTGGCGACCGGTGGCGTGCCAGAAACCCGAGCCTAGTGATAAGCTGGTTCGTCGAAAGGGGCGGGATGACTGCCACGACTGCCATTTTTGTGTCCCGCGGGTGGCGTTGCACGGCGCAGCCGGTTCGGGTGCTACGAAGACAACAGCAGTTGTGTTGCATTACCAACTTTGAAGGAATTAGATTTTACCTGTCTGTGAAGGTGTGATAAAACATTTTTGATTAACCTATTTAATCAGGTGTACCCTTCGCATCCAACACGAGAACCTTCTTTCATTAAAATGTTACTGTTACTTCACTTGCACAAACTACAGTCTTCCTGTTAACCCAATCGTGCTTATCATGTCCTGATCCTTCATTTCGGTTCCTTCTCTCTTTACCTTCTTCTATCTACTTGCTGTGACGTGTGCTTAATCATACTCTAACAGCCTCATTTAAGCAAACCTTGTAGGATTTGAATCACTTGGACAGGGCAAAATATCACTGTTCATTAGCAAACAGCAGGAGAGGGCTGCGGGGCAGTAATGTTTTTAAAGTAGAAGTGAAATAAAGTCGTGCAGGGAAGGGAGGGGTCTTCAATCTTATCATTCCTGCAAATTAATTAGCTAATTACTGCAGGTAGCTGCTCCAAGGTCTCGCAAACTCACTAAGGAATACATTCCACTATATAACTTAATTATCACGCTTATCTACAGATTCCAGCAGACTGGCGAAGGACACTACAGCCACTTTCCAATCACTGATCGCTTCAGGAATTTTTAATGTTTTGTTTTTCAGTCCGTTGCAACCGTTCACACACCACAGTCTCCATACTATCAGCCTGCTTATATCATTAACTAATGCCCGTTTTAGATAGATACAGCACACGTAATGCAAAGCTGATGCTCAGTTTAAATATGCACTCATGCTACCTCGTGCATATCAATTAACACATTGTAATTATTGAGCTGGACATGGCAACACTTGCTCTGCTTGTATATTGTTAAGTTTTTCCAGAATAATGAGGTTTAGTATCTGAAACGTTGTCACCATGAAGTGCATGCCTCAGTTTCCTGCATCGCAGATATCACAGATAACCAGGGACACTGTCACCAAGCAACCTTAACGAGGACCAGAGGTGTGGACACGTGACATGGACTCCAGTCATGAATTTGATGACTTTTTGCATCTCAACTTGAACTTTAAAACTAGTGACTTGTGACTTCACCTGGACTTTTCCCTCTTGACTTAAAGAGTGAATTTTTCTAAGATGGATCTAGAAATAGCAAAAGTTGGAAACACATGATCCAAAATGAACCACAATGCATGAATGTTACATGTAGTGGTCAAATAACAATATTCATCAGCGTTTGTTCGGATTAACCTTTTATCCTTAGCCGTGATGTCTTAACGCGGATCGTCAGCTGTCCTGAAGCCTGCTGAATACTGGTTGTCCTCCAACACTGTTCTGGACGCAGCACTTTTTCCCCCCAGTTTCTCAGTGTTATCTGCGTGTTTGTCCTGTCTGTGTGAATGTCGTGTGTGTTATGAGTGTTTATCTAATTCTGTTTGCAGTACCGTCTGCATGTTCTTTTTCACTGTTTACCTATGTCTGTACACACAACACCTATTGCACTGTCCGTCCGTCCTAAACCAGGGATCCCTCCTCTGTGGCTCTTCCTGAGGTTTCTACCATTTTTCCAGGCAAGAGTTTTTTGGGCAGTTTTTCCTCACTCAGACTGAAGATCTAAGGACAGAGGGTGTTGTATATTGTACAGACTGTAAAGCCCTTTGAGGCGAATCCTTGATTTGTGATATTGGGATGTATAAATAAAATTGAATTGGCCCCTCACCTGCCACGGCCAAAGTTTAAGCACTTTCAAAACCGTGTATCTCAAATGTGGAGCTCGGCTCCATGTTTCTGCTGGTGCCTCTAGATTTGCCAAATATAGCCTCTTCAACTAAAACACAGGTGTCAAACTGCGGTCCTCGAGGGCCACAATCCAGCATGTTTTAGATGTTTCCCTCTTCCAACACAC
>JAPQRN010000022.1:21642689-21662377 GCA_037367275.1 Coranthus polyacanthus | reverse complement strand
AAATTTAGTTGATTCACTTCTGCTCATCCAGAACTATCACCAACTCTTGTTTGTAGCATTAAGAAAAAAGCAGAAATAAACGTACAAATATGAGACAGTTTAATTCAGTATTTCCATGTTCTGCAGCTTTAGACTTCTACGCCACTACATCTCAGGGGCGCATATTGTATTTTTTACTTTGCTACATTTGTTAGCATTTTTTTTCCACGTGACAGTTTTGCACCCCCTTCCTCTCCAGTGAAAACAACATAGTTACGCATGTGCAGATTTTGAATGTTTGTGATAAACTGAAGGAAGTGATCCTTTGTGGGGGGAGTTGAAAATTCTCCTCCTCCTTCAAGGTGTCTACACGTATGTATCAGAAGTGCAAATTTAAAGCTTTTTACCACCATTTAGAGATTTTTATTTTTTTTTTTTATGAAATCTAAATCTGAGTTTTAGACAAATCTGCATTCTGGATAAATCTATAAGTAAGATGTACATATGCGGTCCTGTGAAAAGGTAGGTTTATGATTACTAGAGTGACTTAGGTTAATTGACATTTTGCCAACAGGTAAGTATACAGTTAGTCAGTATTAGGTTCAGTGGTTTTGTAACATCTGAAATGTTGACTTTCATGCAGAATAGCTCGACTCCCGTTGTCAGAAAGAAAAACATAAATTAAAAGACGGATAAATGAAATCAGATAAAAACACTTGTGGCAATTAAGTTCTCACAAATTCAAATGCAAGGCTATTTAATGACTTCTAAGGCCTTGCATTCATAAAATTGAATTTAAGACATTTTAGGACTTTTTAATGACCTGAAGACACCCTGTTCTTATGCCAAATAAACTCTTTAAAAGCCCCCCCCCCCAGCTTTGTGAAAACAATCACAAAGCTGAACACAGGTCTGTTTATCTGAGCGCTTAAAAAGTAGACTTTTTAGAGATACGTGGTTCTCACAGGACAGCGATGCTACAAACCTGTGATGATCTTGTAGACTGTGATGAATAGCTGCAGATTAACCTAACATCAAATGAGCTCAGTTTTAAACACCTACATCAGTAAGATGCAACATATACATGAATGCAGCAGTAAAATGTATCCAGAAGCATCTACATCACAGCAAAACACTGACAGGGACCATTTTACTGCACAATGACTACTTTGACTTTTCACACCAAGTACATTTTGCTTATAATACTCACATACCTGTACTTAATCAAGGTTTTGAACGTACGACTTTTACTTGTAATGTTCTCACAATGTGAATCATTGTGCTTCAATTAAGTAAAGTATCTGAATACTCCTGGCTGTTGTGGTGACCAAGTTTATACCTGTTTTATACTGTGTTTTAACAAACGAAGTTACAAAGGAGCACAGAAGCACGACTTTAAATGTTTAAATGTTTCATGGTTTCATTTTGTTGTATTGTAACTCCTCGAACAAACCAAACGCGCTCACGTTTTGAAGACTGCGGTTTACACACAAAACAGCATAAAAGGTCCACTGTTAGCAGGATTTAAATACGTTAGGTCATTTTTTTTTTTTTTTTTACGTCGCTGAGGTGATTAAAAAGAATGTATTGCTTTCCACCGCAACACAAGGTTGATTCAAAAGACTGAATCTTAAAACTAAACGCATCGGCGAGACACAGAAATAAAGATTTTTATCAGCACAAACATTGCAAGCATCAGCATATATGCTAGAGGCTGATGCTAACTGTATGTGAAAAGGACGAACATTTTACATAATTTGAATAACGTTGCTTGAAAAGTATTCAACCACGTTGTAGTGACATGAAAAGCTACGCTGCACTGTGTGAAAGTGGTTTTGTAAACAACGAGCCATGCTAATAGATTTTTCAGACCCAGCTGTCTTTCACATGGACAGCGCTAGCTGACTAGCTTAGTAGTATTTCACAGTGTGTGCTGTTGGTTTGTGTGCTAAATATACTCACCGAGCTGACAAACGTCTCACTCGTCACCGTTATCAGTAGGATCCCTGTCGTTCGTCGTCCGTGTTTTGGTGAGCTAAAGGCAACTCGGCAGGTAGCTCGTTTAGTGTCTGTCGAACAAAAGCTAGCAGAAGCAAACTCAGAAGACGATGCAGCCGCAGACCACTGACGTCTGGTTATGACGGGTTGCCAGGTACGGCTAGCTTATCCTCCGAAACGAGCGGCTAGGGATGTTTAGCTCAACTGCATTTTTGGATTTAAAAAGATAAAAAGTCGAAAGTTTCCCCTATATTACTTTCCAATAAAATTAAGCATCACTTGCGTTTTTAAATTGAGTCTACGACTAATTTTTTTTTTTTTCCTCGCAGTATTTAAGGCATCTTTTAGCCAAACCTGGCATCCCTGGGCCACGGACTGTACGGTCTTTAAGTCCTGCCTTTCCAGGTCATGCTGCGTTTTTGCCAGCAGTGGGCGCTCAATGGTCATGAAACAAGACACTGGCTGTGTCCGAAATCACTGACTACTCACTACATAGTCAAAACTACATAACGTGAGTTTACCATTCTATAATGACAAAATGCCCCATAATGCATTGTGAAAAGTGCGACAAGTACACTTCTTTCTGCTACTGAGTGAACTACTTAGTGTTCGTAGGCAGTAGTGAATGAGTGAGTAAGGAATGATTTCAAACACAACCCACAGCATGCAGTTACACTATTTTCTGATATCAATCCCTTAATACAGTGTGTCACTATTTTATCCCAGAAACTGCATAAGGGACAGGGAGTAACAGGCCGTGGAGGAGAACTTCTCTCACCTGCCCTTTGTACGTCACAACAGGAAGTAAACGTGATGCTTCACAGTCTGTAATATTAAATACACGTACAGTCGATATAGAAACACCACAACAGACTTTGAGTCATTCGTTTTTGAAGAAATGGATGAAACTGTTTATTACATGTGGACTTGTTGATCAGTGTTTTGAATAATTAGATGCTAAAATCATAACAATATCCCATTTGTTTGTACATGAGCAGATTATTATTTTTTTTTTTTAAATCTCATCAAATTGTTCACAGCAAATTCCACAATATTCTTGAACAACAGGAGCCAAAGTACATTTGTGATCATTTTCAAGGTGTTTTATGGCAACATTTTTAATACTTAAATACTAAAGTCACACCCAATGTGCATACATTTTGGCCAGTAAAAAAAACATGCTTGGTTTTTCCACCTGCAGTCCTCTTGATCACTGAGTCAAAAAGTTCATTTCGGGTGGTGGTCCTCCTTTTTCAGTGCAGGCTCGTTATGAGATGTTGAGAAATGTAACAAAAAGGATACACTGCTTGGCCAAAAGAAAGTCCCCACCTGGATTTAACTAAGCAAATAGGTAAGAGCCTTCCATTGGATAATTACCGCAGCAATTCATATGTTTCAACTGGCAACAAGTTATTTAACCCTAAGTGATGCAGCGACAACCATGTCAGAAGACATATCCTGTGGTTGTGGAAAAGATGTGACTCTGTTTCAGAAGAGTCAAGTTATTGGCCTGCATCGAACCAAGAAAACAGCTAAGGAGATGCTGAAACTACTGGAAGTGGTTTAAGAACTGTCCAACGCATTATTAAAACCTGGAAGGATAGAGGTGAACCGTCATGTTTGAGGAAGAAATGTGGTCAGAAAAAAATTCACACTTAAACGATTGGTGAAATCAAATGGTAAAAAAAAAATCAACAGCAGAACTCACGTCTATGTTCGATAGTGAAAGTAAGAGCATTTCCACACAAACAATGTGAAGGGAACTCAATGGATTGGGACTAAACGGCCGTGTAACCTTAAGAAAACCACTCATCATGAGGCTAATTGGAAAAAAGGCTTCGATTTGCTAGAAAGCATAAAGATTGGACTCTCAGGTCATGTGGTCTGATGAGTCCAGACTGACCCTGTTCCAGAGTCATGGGTGCATCAGAGGAAGATGAAGTGATCTCCCATCATGCCTAGAGCCTACTAGTGCACTTAAATAAAGTGTGAAAATCCAGTGACGTGAAACACGGATGTCAGGTTTGAGTGTTTTATTGGCACATAAATCTCACCGTTAAAAAACAAAAAAAACAAAATAAAAAGACAGTTAATGGCAGAAGAATCAAAGTGTTATCATTCATTTAGACAGACTGAAGATTAGACAGAAGATGAACAGCTGTTTCCAGGTAACAGTGTTGAGTTGGCTACTTCATCATTTATATAAAATCACATGTGCATATATATATATACGCATATACACGTATATATATGTATATACGTATATACATATATATATATATACATATATATAAACAAGAAAGAAAACACTGACATTCTGCAAAATCTAGTAACAAACTGATTTATTTTATTGAATGTGCTATAGAATCGGCCACGACTCAGACTAATTCAAACACATTCGTCTGAACCCCAATGTTTACTTGACGACTGAGATTTCGATCAGAGAACTCGATAAAGGTTCAAAACGTCAATCAACGAACTGACGTCACTTCATTACTGTATATTGTAGAAAATGTCACACTTTGAAGTGATACTTCATAAAATACCTACCTTTGAAAAAACTGGTACAAAGCTACGATTTTTAAAAAGTCACTGTTTCTAAGTTGTATTTTGGGTCAAACGTGCTGCAGACGGACAGCAGAGACCTGGATTATTTGGTATAAATTTGACTACTCTTTAAGTACATTTTACATTTGCTGTAAACTGACTCCTATGTGGGGCTGGGCGATCAAACAATCGCAATAATAATCACGATATATTTTTATATCGTGATAATCATCACTATCGCAATATACATTTGTTTTGTTATTTAAGTTTATTTTGTTTACATTCTCAGCTAAAACACAAAATGTTGAACAAACATTTCATCGTGATAATAGTTTAGAATGTTCTACGTCTAGATTTATGAAATGTTACTGTTTGGAAAATGTTTTGACCATAAAGAAGAGTTTAAAACCACAAATAACTTGTTTTTTATGTTGCTTTTGTTTTGTTGAATAAGAACTCAAAATCGACTAAGCACTAAGTTACGAAATTGGAACCTACTGGTGTGTTTTTGTCTTGTTACGTCACGTACGTCGCTTTCATCTTGTTTCATTTTTTTACATTACTGTCGTCTTTTACAATGGTTTTGCCTCGTTGCATCTTAAACGTCGTTTTCCTCTGGTTTCTTCATCTTTCAATCAGGACCAAAATCAGCCTTTAAACTGGAAAGAAATAATGATTTGACATTTTATTGTGATAATTATCGATATCGACTCACATGAAAAGGTTTATCTTGACAACATTTTTGGCCGTATCGCCCAGCCCTGGCTCATATCAAAGATCAACATAGCCCTTTTCTTAGCAAAACAGCCTTTAAAGTGACTTTAATAAGCCTGCGTGGGGTATTTGATATTAAAAAGTACATTTGGGTGAAGTACCTCTCAGACAGACTGTATACAGTGCTGAAAATGGCACCCAGAAGTTGACAGAGTGCATATTTGAGGGTAGTGATCCCAGGTCCAATGTTGGCCTCACTTAAGTCTTCTGTAAAAGCAACCGACTCCCACCACGAGGTGAGACATCGGGACAGAGGACAGTACAATAAAATTCTGATTTACACCAAGTAGCTAAGAGAAAACAATAGACACAGAGAAAGGAAAAAGTGAGGTCAGCTGACATGGCTCGGTTAGGTTTCCAGTATGTGTTATAAAAAGTTCACAACAACAGTACACGCTTCATAAGTCTGGGGCAGATCACAGCAAAATGCTCATAAAAAGAAGACCACACCGTAGTGACTGATTGACTGTGGAAGGGATCTGAAGGGACACAATGTTTTAAAGCACAGAGAGCAGGAGCAATAAACAGACAAAACGCTTGTTCAAACGGACACAATTCAATCAACTCTATACGTGAAGTGCTTTCACAGGCAAATGAAACACATCATTTTCATCTAAATCTTAGAGCGGCGCTACTCGGTCAGTACTGGAAAGAATCAAACATCACTTTATTATAAGCGATTTGGGGTTGACCTAGCTGTTGCAATGGTCTTATTTCCACATACTGACGGAACCGTGCAGTAGTCGCACAACCTTATTATTTAAGGATGCCGACAAGCTACACGACAGGCACTGGAATGCATTCGACTGGATATGTAGGAAAAAACGACAGCTATATATATATTTTAACAGATAATGTGGATCTAATAAACTGCATAGAGCTTTCATCTTGGTTGAAGTGCACTTAACAGAGAAATAAGGTCACCTTTTCCAAACTTACGCAGCTTTATGAATCAGACTGTACAGTTCAATGTGCCAGGCTCTTTTAAAGCCATACATACTGGTCGTTTGATTCAGCCCTACATGCTCACCGTGGCCTTCAGTGGTTTCCTTCATTTAGTTCATGAGTGCAGCGTACAAATGTACAACGGCTGCGTTTCTGCAAGTTCAAACATAAACCTGTGGAGGCGTACTGTACACTGGAAGCTGAAGGAGCCCTAAAACAACCCTTACTAGCATCGGTAACACTTTAAATTAAGATACACATACTGACCATTAACTAGTTCCTTATTAGCATACATATTATCAGCACACTGTCTTAATGCCTTATACTCTCTGATTATATTCTACAACTACTAGACCATTAACAGTTTTCCCTCAATAACCTCCTAATTACTGCTCAGTGAAGCTAAGTAAACTGTTTGATTACAATTTTAATATGCTTTGCTCACTATGGGCCTCATAAGGTGGTCTCCCTTTATAGCATTTTATCAGTCTATTCTTATGTAAGAAAACACAAAACTACAAACTACCCATTATGAGCAAGAACTGACTTTGGAATAAGGAACTTATTCTAAATTAGACAGACTAAATACACGGGCATTGGGACAAAAAACACTTTTGTGCCTCAAAAAGCAGTAAGGAGGTGGTTTTTGAAGGAAAACTGTTGCTTGTGTAATATTTAGTGGCATCTAGTGGATGCAGATTGTAAACAACACCCCTCACCCTCCCCTACGGCGGCCGCTAAAATACAGACCCGTTTGTTTTGTCTGGGAAATTAACTGTGGTCCTCACTCCAACATAGGAGGTAGAGTTGATATAAAACCTAAAAGGGAGAAGTCCGTTCTGAGATACTTCACAAAAATGGTGGCACAACATCCGGACTCCATGGAGGCGATCCGCTCCCTCTGCAGATATAAATGTCTAATTCTAAGGTCATTATTTTCAGGTGATTATACACTGATGAAAACGTAATTATGAATACTATATTCCATTTCTGCCAACAGATTCACTGAACTCCACACACTGAGGAGTGAGTAGGTCATGTAGAATAAGGTGTCAATAAGTGCTTTATCATGATTAATAAAGAGTCAATATGGTACTAATGTGTATTGTGGATAAGGAACTACTTAAAGGTTAATGTGTACCTTGATATGAAGTGTTACCACAGAGACTGTTCCATAAGCTTCTATGTCTAAAGAACCAACCTACTCGATCTATTACAGTCTGAAGAGCTGGGTTATTTTACTGTTATATAATAACAAAATCAACTAGAAGGGACCTCAGTAGAAAGCATACGTTTGTCTAGGCCTCACAGTCCTGTAATTCCATCAAACACTATCTCACAAGGTTTTTAAAAAACGGTAAAAAAATCCAGACTCTGCTTTAAATATAATGGACTCATCCTCGGCCCATGTCCTACCCTGGGCCTGGCACTTTTAGCGTAATCCAGCTGACAAACAAACGGACCAACGGACATGGAAGGAAAACAACCGTCTTGGCAGAGGTATGAGAAAACCCATTGAGGTACAGTTGTTAATTGAACAGAGGCCAGCGAGGGTGAATGGGACAAATACCGTTCTTCCTGCTCACTGTAATCAACAAGGAAAAGACCGGGCAGCGCTCATACACTTATGAAAGCTAAGGAATTATTAGAATACTGCTATACAACAGGAGTGGCTCCTGGCAGGTCCTTCATGGTTGAACTCACTACTCTGAAGATATCAGTGGGAGTGAGGCAATAGAGCGGTGCAGAAAGGAGTCTTAAAAGCTGGAGGTGAGTTAGCATTTTGCATTTCTGGTTCCCTCGTCTCGAAGTCACTGGGTATTTTTTTAAATGGGTTTTTTGGTTGGATCCCTGTAATAAGGACTGTGATTAACATACGCTTAAGAGATTTGCACGTTTTGTTCTCTCCCACTCATTTTGCAGCCACTACGTGTTTTTAAAGTTGCACTATGGAAGTATAGTGTAGTCAAGTATAAGTTTGTGCTGGGAACCGGGCACCTATTGACATTAGCTGACATTTCTAAGCTAATGACAGCTAGGGTTGCACAGTGTTGCAGCGGTAGAGGAGCAGAAGACAGACCGAAACCTCTACGTACAAGTCAGCGTACTGTACCGTAGGCGTTATCGTGGATGTAGGCAACCGAGACTGTTGTTAGCTCCTAGCACAAAATAGGCTCAAAGTCTCTAGCTAGTAGAGATAGACCCATTCATCATTTTACAAACTATCTGTATCGGCAGAATTTTACAGAATTTTTTGCGTTAACGTTTTACTTTTGGTGATGGCGCTTCCGAAATCATAGAAGTGGTTTTCATTCCTGAAGATATTCTTGCTAAACAAAACGTGTAAGTATCATAAACATTTGTTTGCCACAGAGCTTATTCTCTGCAATAACCCAAAAGTCAATGAAAAATCCCTTTGGATTCTTGTCAAGGGAACCAGGGTGACGTTAACTTCTGGGTCAGCCTACAAACATATACCATCCCCGCAGCATTCAATCATCTGTTACAATGCATTTAAGGTTTAACACTGGACCAGAAAAAACAAAAAAAAAAACAAAAAAAAAAAAACAGCTTCACAATCTTAACAGCTTTACAAAAATGTATTAACAGAGCAATAATGGCAAGATTAGATAAGCTCAAGACTTCACTAATAAAACTATGCCTTCGTTTTGGCCTTCAGAGGGTGTGGTTATGTTGCAGTTTGATTCCTTTGCCCACATCTTAAAACAAGATCTGTACAATTAGCACAATAATAAATTCACAGCAATTTTCAATCAGGAATGAGGGAGGGGAGTCTGTTTCCCCTCTTCTAACGTATCCCTTTTTTTTTTTCTTCTTAGAAACGTCACTACCCAGAACTCTGTTCAACAGATCCTCACGGAAGGTCATTATCCAGTGACCATTTGAATGGAGACTAATAATCATGTCAACAATAATAAATAAATATGTAGAGACACAGGAATGAAAGAACAAAAGGAAAGGAGTTGAAGGCACCGTCCTGCCATAAGACAGCTGAAGGAGTGGATGGAGAGATGACACACAGCCGGAGGAATTCATAGCCTCACCCACAGATTAAGTTCTTTTAGGGTAAAGATTATTTGTGACTTGTCCTATAGTCACAGCTTGCAGCAGTTACTTTTCAATCTTTCTTTTCTCTGATAGCTGTGGATTTAGTCAAGTCACTATCCTCTTCTTTTTTTTTTTTCTTTTTTTTTTTTTTTTTAAAAAGGCAATGATCCAAAACTTTTTTGGACCCTTACACTGCCAGTAACTTTGAATGGTGGTAGTAGTAGGTGTAAAAGCTGTCATTGTAGTGCTGTCTCAGTTACAACAAAAGGTCCGCTACAGTCTCTGGCTGTTCCTGTTTTAACCGTTGTACTGTTGCTGGTAGCGGCGGTTCAGCTCGCGCAGCTCCTTCTCCCGCACCCGCCTGGCTTTGTTGGATTTGGTGGAGCGGCTGGAGCGTGTGGACTGGGCCGACTTGGTGCTGTGGCAGCGAGAGGACGCCCGCTTCAGGAGGTTCTGAGATATACAGCGCTGCAGGTTCTTCATGGACGAAGAGGCCGCCATGCTGACGATCCAGGGGTGTTTGAGGGCCTGACCGGCCGTCAGCCGCTCGCTGGGGTCCACTGTTAGGATGCGCTCCACAAAGTCTTTGGCAAGGTTGGACACATTGGGCCACGGCTAGAAAATGGAGACAAGACAGTAATTAACAAACTACGCACACAGAAATATTAGTTTTGCTGTTACCCTGATGCTTAAGAGTCAATGTTATAGTAATAGTCCAGGTGATATGTAAAAATGATCACTTTGTCACAAATGCACGAAGCTTGGTACACTCGTAAAGTTTGAGGCCCTGAACATGTTCAGAAATGGCACAAAAACACAGCGTGGCAGTCTTTTTACTTTCTGCCATAATCAAATTAGTAAATTATATTTTGCATTACGTCATCTAAACCAAACATGATAACATAATAAGTGATGTTTTGATGGACAAGGTTACAATCATACCACATACAAAATCATATGATCAATATTATCCTTCTTATTATCCAGCTTTTTACTAGAACAATCAATAATTTGACAAATGATATTGAAATAAAAATGAATTGATTGATTGGAAAATGATTTCATTGCATCCACTAAATAAAATGGTCTGTTACGTACGTTTGGAATTGTGCATCGCATTGCAACAGTCTGTTATACAAAAATAATAGATGTAAAATGCAGCCACTGACCGATCAAAGTTAAGACTTTAACAAAGCTGCGTCGTAATGAATATTGTTCTACACTATATAGTCACCATATTGTCAGGGTTAATAAACAAAAGGCTTAAGGTTTTAAACCTCTACACAACAAATTTACAACAGCAACATGAAACTGTAAAGTCTGGCCTTGTGATCAGATACAGATCACTAAATTTACCATTACTATTCACCTGAAAAGTTTATGATGCTGTATGTGGCATCATTGTAACCCTTGACTGTCAATACAGGGGGAAGATGTCACGTTTTCTGTGTCATGTTTGATTCAGTGGATATGATGCAAAGTACATAAACTGTTTAAAGTGTAAGGTAAAATAACCACCATGGCCGCCACAAAAGCATCTTTACAGTGGCTCTGTTCTGAAATGTACACTGTACAAGTGTAGCAAATTTCCTGCTTTTATGAAAAGGTGAACATATCACCTTAAATGTTGCATACATGATCTGGACTATTAACTGTTGGAAAATGCAAAAGACGTAGCATGGAAATGAACTATGAACTGTGTGGACATAAAAACATTTTCTGTGGTGAGAATACTTGTACAGGACATTTCCCAAATATTCTAAATATAAGTTGTGGACTGTGTATTTTGATTAGCATGAGCAGCAGTGTGTTCAGTGAACAGCAGGGGGCAGCAGAGTGATAGAAAATAGGGGAATGTCTAGCACAAAGACAGGCCAGATGACAACAAGTTGAACCGTTTGATCATACCATTTGTTGAATTCTATAAAATGTGATGTGGATTTAACTTAATTTTTCATATAAAAAGTTACAAAAATAAATAATGTAATGTAAGATAAAAATGTTGTAACTACTGTTGGCTCAGCCCTAGACATGGACTCTGTTTAGTATGAGAGACTGGTAGTGAGGCAAACACTACCCCCTACTTAGACAGGAACTGGGAATATCAACGCTGCATGCCTTTCCAACACACACACACACACACACACACACACACACACACACACACACTTTACTTGATGTCCTGTTTGGCAATCAACTGTGTTTTCACTCTCCCAATAGACAACCAACCCTCCTTTCCACAGCAGGTAAATCACCAGTGTTGGCTAAAGATTGGCTAAACCCTCACGCATACATTGCTGTTTCCCCTAAGACAATGTTGAGGTTGTGATTAGTTCTTGGACCGCAGCTGTAAATGTGAACTTAGAGCTGTAGAGACATGTGTCCACAGGGGAGATTCATTCAGGTCTGCTCCACCTCTCATTTACCACAGGAGTTTTCTTCAGCTAAGGGACTCCAGAAACTCTTAGCCATGCATCCGGATAAATAAAGAGTTCCTGTACTGCACTGAGCAGAGAGATAAAAGCACATTTTTATGATACGATTAGTTCCTGTCCGTGGGTATGACTATCTGAGTCATGTTCAAAGCCACGGGAAAAAAATTCCATTAACACACAACTGTCATAGCAAATCGCAAATCACCACTAGTGTCAGCAAATCTCACCAAGCCTTTTAAGTTCACAGTGGGGTACTGTGTTTTATTACAGTATTTGGCTTGTTGAGGCTACTGATTTATTGTCACCTCAGAGCAGATAAAAGAAGCACTGCCTGTCACACTAACACGTCTTGTTGCTTAAAATTAGATTTTGTGTGTCCTTGCACACAATATACCAAGTCATCCTTTTGCCTCATCTTCCCCGCTGTTTCAGAAATATCGTGACTAATCTTAAAGGGTTAGTTCAGATCTTTTCAAGTGGGGTTACATGAGGTACTACAGTCAGTGTATTATCTCTAGTAGATGGTGGTCGGCACGCCTCCAGTTTGGAGAAACAGGAGTACCGGCACGTAAGTTAAGTAATGCAGCAGAAAAAAAATAACTTGTTTTAGCCACCTAAAAAAACAACAAAAGACATATTTGGAGTACTTCACCACTTTACCTTTATCGCTCTCTTCAAAGTCACCACATTCCCTTGACAAAAACATGTTGGTCTACCACTGCCTCAATCGGTTACTTTTTGTGTTATTGTGTGACTTTTGTGTTTTTAAATGCACAAACCCTTTAAGACATTATTCGTTTTTGGGTCGCAGAGAGTCCTTGTGCTCAAAGAGAAATTATGTTTTGTTACGGCTCTCATGAGAACTCCTGTTAGTTTTTAAACTTGTACTATTTTATGTGACAGCTAAGCCCACAAAATCTGCTCAACGCCCACCATATCACCCTGAAAATACATAGTGGTCAGTTGCAGTGACCACTATCTGGACACACTACCTAGTATTCATCAAGCAGCTTTGATTCACTATTTGCAGAGCTCAGCTAAAAAACTGGCTGCCTGGAAAGTGTTTTCAATTATTAAATGTGTCAGACCTGACCTTATCTTACCTGTCAGACACATGAGATCTTTCAAACGTGGACGCATCCCCAAAAAACAGATAATTCAACTACTCCTTATTAAATATTACAACACTGCTCAACTATTATTTCCACTGGAGTGTCTATACGGGAGGCAAACATTAACCCAGGGCCCCTCTGTAAAGCTCAGTGGCAACATAAACATCCCACTCTACGAAACGAAGGAACGGTCTACTCAGCATTCTTCCGACTAGATACACAAGATAAAGCATAAATTATTGTGCACACGTACACACTTAGAAGGAGGGCATATTGACTTAGAGAGGGTGAGTAAAAGCAAGCAGGTAGGATGAGGCAAAGTGTCGACGTGACAGAAATAGACATGAAGTTAGAGAATATGAGACAAAACGGGTTAAGAAACATGTAACCTCACAAGAAAAGCTGAAATCTGGTGACATCTGTTGGTTATAGAAAATGTTTTGTGCTATTTTTGTATTTATGAATTCATCTATTGTTGTACTTCTTTTTTCTCTTTTTTGTTCTCTTGTCTTTGATCACATTGTGATTGTGATCTATGGTATATGGCACAAACAATAAACCTTTGATTATAAAGAAATCTGTTGACGAAGCCTCAGTGTGTGCAGTGTGAGGAATGCACTACCCTTGACTTTTCTTGAATTTTTCCAGGAATCATTCTGGTTTCATTTGGGTTTTTTTAGACCCTCTAATAAGTGTTCTGGTGGTCCATCTTTAAATCCTACATTAATATGATTTTAGGGCGAATAGAAGGCTTTGAATCAGACTTTCAAAGCTTCTGTTCTTTGAATAAAAGGCACTTTTTCCCCGACAGACAGATCAACTGTGGTTAAAATTACACTAACAAGACAAATGTTTTTATTACTCAAATGTTTGATGAAGTTTGACATTAGCTCACCTATCACCTCTCACGCCCCCTCCAGCTCCACCCTTTTGTCCAAATATGGTCACTTCCATAGTTAATTTAAGTCAAGCTCATTGATGTAAACTGTGAGCTTAGCATGCCAGCGTTTAGCATGGCAGCATTACATGTTAATGAATTGCATTTCTATCGTGTTTTTCGACCTTGTTTGCACCCAAAGCTTTTATGTGTCTCAGTGAAACTGCCAACCTTCTGGTTTGTGGACATACTCTACCTTCTGAGCCACAGCCACCCACCCTTGTGTTAGTGACAAAACAACATAAAATTAAAGTAAAGAAACAAATAAAAAATAAATAAGCACTGACACTGGCTATCAGTCAAATTGTTATTTTACTCATCAGTATTGGTATTGGACCAGAATTTCAGGACCGGTGCATCCCTAATGGACATCTACAAACTCCTGATGTGAAGTATATCTATGTAAGTTATGGCCCTTATGTTCTGAATATACATTCCCACTAATTTCCTTAAGATTATTTTAGACCACACATGCACCCTTGCACTTGCCACAGATCTTGATTAAGTTAATTGATAGTTCATTGGCCGCGGATGACACTGAAATGCTTAAAATATGTTTTCAAGACCTTGTTGCATTTTATGTGGTTGAAATCTGATTGCTAGATATGAAAACTAAAGACTAAAGGAGTGAATAATTTCAGCTTTGTGTTGAACAGCCAAATCTACTGACTGATTCGACTGACTAAATACTGGGTCGGCTGCAGTCCTCGTCAAGTCCACAAGTGTGTATGTGTGTGTGAGACAAAGACCGAAGCTCTCACCTCTCCAGAGAAACTGTACTTCCCCTTGAGGATCTGTCGGTAGAGCCTCATGCGATTGTCGTCCTCAAAGGGCATCGTTCCACTCAGCAGGATGTATGATATCACTCCTAGCGCCCACATGTCTACTGCGTTTGTATAAGGCTTCCTCACCAGGATCTCGGGGGCGATGTACTCCGGTGTGCCACAAGTGGTCTTCATCAGACACTCGTCCCCCTTTTTCCTGCTACTGGCCAAGCCGAAGTCAGTGATGATGATCTTGGAATCAGCTCCGGGATGGTAGTAGAGCAGGTTCTCTGGCTTCAGATCTCGATGAGTGATACCTAACGTGTGGAGATACTTGACGCCGTCCAGTACCATCTGTAGGACCCGTGTGGCATCCCGCTCCGTGAAAGAGCCACGAGCGATGATCCGGTCAAAGAGCTCACCTCCAGTGGCTAGCTCCATCACCATGTAGACGCGTTCTGCTGTCTCGAAGACCTCCATCAGCTGGATTATATTGGTATGACGAACGCGCCGCAGAACACACAGCTCTGACTCGCACACCTCCCTTCCCTCCCGGTAACGGGTCTCAATCATCTTGATAGCGTATGGCTGCCGCGTACTTTTGTGTTCCACGCGAACAACTCGGCTAAAACTCCCCCGCCCTATCAGAGCTTTGATGTCGTACTTGGCCGTGACCCGTGGGTCAAACTTGGCTCGGTATTTTGCTACCTTCTTTCGCTGAGGGTCCGACAGTTCGGAGGGCTCTTTGGGGGGCTGTGCGGAAGCTGTGGGAGTGGCAGCTTGCGCCTGGGCCTGATATGGCGAGGTGGAGCCTGTCTTGTGACCTCCCCCTCCACCGGCCCCACCCATCTTGCTTCCAGTGTCATCCCCTCGTATGAAGTGCTTATAGATATCTGTCTGAGGAGGTTGGAGAGGATCAACCTGAATAATACAAGAACACAGATAATCAGAGATGCAAAATAAAAACAGGAAGAGAACATGAGTGTAGAAGAAATTTAACTGGAATATAGGGCTGTGCATTATGACAGTATATATCGCATGAGGACAGAAAAATGTTTTCAACTTTCAATTATTTCAGTGTATCGCAAATCATACTCTTCATGGCGATATTTTTACCAATTTGGATGACATTTTGTGTTCCTGCAAATGGTGAGGATGCGAGCAGGAAATTCACATGTAGGCAACACAATCAAACATGGAGGAGCGAGAATGTGACACAGAAAAGAGGACCAATCAAGACTTAAAAGAGGAGCTACTACGCGGTTTGGAAAAGTAGAGTCGGATGACGGAGTCATTTAAAGTTGACACTTATTTTGTTTGCATCTATAGTATAAAAGTGTTTTCCGTTTCCTTTTTTGTATTCTATACATTAATATTTTATATTTTGTTACCTGCTTAATTGAGAACTTGCATAAAGGTTCTGAGAAAAAGAAGAAAATGAATCAAATATAAGAAAGTAGCTTTTATTTAGAGGAAATTGTGTTCTATCGCAATATGCATTCTATCTCTATCGTGATATGAGATTTTGGTCATATCGTTTCCAGGTTTCCAAACCTATAGTTTTGTTTGGTTCTATCAGCAGATCAGTGAATACATGTCGTATGTTTTCTTCTTCATTCAGCTTTGTTTCACACAGTAATAATAGAGGCAATTCAAAATACATCACTAGAAGTATTTTCTACCTTCACATTGGTTAGAAGTGTCTGGGGAGAAAATAAATAGTAAATATGGGAAGATCTGCCCAAACGTCAAGACGGAGATGTATTTCTTTGCTTTGATTCTCTTCATTTATGACCAGACTGAAACCACTTCCTTCAAAAAACATCTCAGCCTTGGTGTGGTTGTTTTGGTCGGAGAAGGAGTAAAATAGCTATGCTCAGAGCTGCTCAAATGAATCAAATCAAGGCAGAAAGTCAACCACAGTCTGATTTAACTAAAGTAAAAGTACACCGGTTTGAAAACACCCCAAGTCTACAGCACCTGTCACCATCTCACTTTCTTCTACAAAAACCACTGTTAGAAAAGGACAGTATTACAATCACAGTAACTCTATGCACTTGGGCTTTAATGAATATAGAGCTAAATTAATTCATGGATCCGTTGTTACAACAGAAAATCAATCTGCAATAATTAGCCAAAATGTCTGGTTCCAAATTCTTCTTGTGGAAACTTACTGCTATATCCCGTTTTATATCTTTTGGATGTTGCCCAGGGCATTTCATATATTAAAGGATTAATTACTAAATCATTTTTACAGGCAAAATTTCAAAACTCTTCCACGGTTGATAATATAATTTCCACAACTGTTCACATCTTCAAGTACATGAACAGAAGGGGACTTTAATTACTCCATGAAATATAAATAGTAACCTTTTTCATTCTGTAATTGTCAGTTATTTTCATATTCTCTTCAAATACTCAGAAAATATCTTATATCTTAATAGATTCAAAACGATTCGAAAATGCACTGATTTTAGTCAAATAACGGCAACAGAAAGCCAACCCAGCACCTAAGCCTCTACAAACGTAGGGAAAACCCTGAGGTCAAGTTAATTTTTTTTTTTCTCTTCAGCGTCCTAGTCTGAATTTGACAGGCTTGCTCTCTAGTTTTGTGAATTTATCACTCCAGACAATTAAAAAAAAAAAAAAAAAAATCAGCTTCAGAATGTGGATTTGCATCATGATAGGGAAAAACCCACCCTAGAGTTAATTAATTTTACTGTGCCAACAGTACTTTTAATAGTTGGACCAAGTTTTATCTCAAAACAGCAAATTTCACCAAAAGATTAAGACTTCACATCCCTAAAAATCCAAGACTTTTCCACAACAAATGATTTTACTTAATTTCATAACTTTTCCAGGCCAGGAAAATGAGATTTTAAAATTCATGGCTGTGGGAACCCTGTAGATGGATTTTTATCAATGTACTGGTAGTAGATTACAGTGCAGTGTGCGTAGACGGTGTGTGTGTTAGTAAAACTAGTATTTACAAAGACATCCTACTGACCTTTTTGACCAGGTCCAACTGAACATCCCCTGGAGGCTCAGGGAGGACCTTACTGTTCCTGCACCCCATCACATCACCTTGGGCCGCTGCCCAGCCAGCCTCACAGGCCACCAGGAGCCCTGCCTCATCACCGCAACAGCTGATTCGACACAGTCAGGGCATCCAGCGTCCAGGCTGTACTCGCAGTCAGACAGAGGGTTCATGAATAAAGCTGATTAAACCCACTCAAGTCCCGATGAGCTGGCATCAGCAGTCACAGTTCATGAATGCACCCAATACATCCACTTAAGCCCGGCTGAAGAAGTCGATGTGTTCATGAATGCATCTTGGCTAGCGCTTTGCGAGCCGACTCAACCAGCAAGTACCGTATTATTGGTTATCTTATTGCAGCAGAGTAATGCGATAGGCCTGCGCCAGTGTGTTGCACAAACACAGCCAGGCAGGGGTACCTCAAGCGCCCTGAAGAAGATAGCACAGTCCCATCCTACATGGTGTAATATGTTGAATGTTTGGGAGAAAATTGCATGAGTACAGTTAGTATGGATGCTCCGGGCACAAAAATGATTGATCAAGGTGGGGTGGTAGTGGGGGAAGGGGGGGGAGTCTTGGTGCCTAGGGCATACAGCCTCTCTAAAACAAGCTTAAGTATGGTTGCCTTTAGAAGAAATCCAAAGTTATCTTTGAGATTTACGGCGAACTTCCACAGAAAATAAGATCATCAACTATGCTTCGATCCATTGGGAAAAGCTGCAATGTCAGCAGCAGTCTTGCCACAGATAAAGCGGCTCCTCTGGAGAATCACAGTCTGAAGAACAGCGGAGAGAGGCTCTGAAATGCAGAACACAAAGTGAAATGTGAATCTAGAGTCATTAGGCAGGCCAAATACATATGCACTTAAATGCTGACAAGACAGGAACAGCTCCCTGACATCTAGACTGAAGTCGGCGAACGCATGGAAACTTCAGCAGATAAAATAACTTAAGCTGTAAAGTTTTGCATCGTTTTTGTTTTTTTTGTTGTTTTTTTTTTTGTGCAGGAGGTGTACGTTGAGGCCATATTGTGAAACTCCAGAGCCAGAAATATAATTGCACATATCCAGACATGTTTTCAAATGGCCAAAAACAACAATGGCTCTGCTATGTGCACTGTCACAGATGGTCACTTATATCCGAGTATCAAGTTGTTGGAAGTCTGCTCGTATGTGTTGGTTTTTTGTTTTTTTTAGCACAAAATATCTGTCAACTCACTTTTAAAGTCAAAACTACAGCTAAGTAATTACAAACATCCCTTAAAACACAGCCTTCAACGCAAATAAGTATTCAAGAAACTGTACAAGTGTATTCCAGTTTAGTTAAGGTGAAAATGGCCCGGCCCTGTTCATGACAGTGTTGTTTTTGTTTTTTTTTTCCTTACATAAAAACACATTGTACACTTTTAGGCTCCAGAAGACTGAACAAACTTAACAAACCCCACCGTTAGATGTGTAAAAGTGGCTTTCGGGCTCACCTCATTATTTATCCGTGATAGCGAAGTGTCTGTGCATGCTAACTAGCCTGCTAGCAGCAGGGCAGGACTCCCAACTCTGCCAAATCCAGCCTCCTCACCCCACTCTCACTCAGCTGGGCTCTCCATTTTCACCTCGTACTTTCCCAACTTTATTCCCGAGGACGACCGAGTTTAATCCGCCAGTTTCCCCGTTGGCACAACTCCCGTGACGCTCCCGGAGTTTAACGCCGGCTTCGGAGACGTTCAAACCGTTAAACGGTCTAAAGAAAAAACATTTAAAGTTGCCCCGTCGGTCGCTTTTCTGGACGGTGTTTTTCGGCCAGGACCACCTTCCCACAGCTGAGAGAAAAGAAAAAACACACAGCGCGACACCAGTCTTCCGGTTGTCATTTTCAAAATATAACGCGTTAAAAAAAATTAAAAAAAAAAACTTCGGCAGGATGTTCATAGTTAGCTAACAGTATTTAAAGAAAATATGTTATAAAGTCGAGATTTTTCCCCCCGTGTTTTATACCCATTTGTTCTGTAATTGAATAATAATAATAATAATAATAATAATAATAACTACAATATTGGCTAGAACTAGATGAGTAGTGTTGATCCTGTTTTACTGTT
>JAPQRN010000022.1:21619977-21642589 GCA_037367275.1 Coranthus polyacanthus | reverse complement strand
CTCGAACCAAGGGTCTAAGGACAGAGGGTGTTGTATCTTGTACGGACTGTAAAGCCCTTTGAGGCAAATCTTGATTTATGATATTGGGCTATATAAATAAAATTGAATTGAATTGAATCTTTGTCTGGCCTTCTCTAGCTAATGATTCCGTATATTATCAGTCAATCTGTCAATAATTTTCTGTATTGGTTGATAGATTGTTGAATTGATTGCCAAATGTATCAGTAGACATATTTTGACATATTTGAGGTTTGATAAAGATACATTGTGGTCTGAGTGGTGCAGCCTCTGTGCTCTCTGTTAGGTCCGTGTCTGAGAAGGGACCTGCTGAACTGGATGTTGGCCACGTCTTGCCAGCAGGGCCACCTGGACGTGGTCCGTCTGCTTGTCCACGCCTATGATGCAGATGCCAAGGACTGTGCGAGCTACAGTGATGAGTTCGCAGTGATCACAGGTCTACCACTGTATGCTGCTGCACAAGCAGGTGAGAGGAAAAAAAGCCACTCCACATATAATCTGTACTCAGAGTAGAAGATTGTGCTAAACATAGATAGTGTAGAGTATTGTGCTGGATGTTGGCAAAGTCCTTTTAAAGCAGGAGCTGGTGCAGCTTCCTGTGCTGCCATTCAGTGAGCCTATGACCTTTTATCGTTTATCCCATGATCTGCTCTACAGCTCTACAATTTTACAACAGCAGTAAGCCCAGAATGGATATGTTTTATTTGTCTTTGTGGAAATCTATGTTTTCAAAACATTAAAGGTTGTGTCATACAGGTAGAATAAAACTTATATATAGTGAATTGTTATAAGGAGTTTAGTTTTGGAGTTTTCACACTGAATGGGTGGATTGTTTTTTCCTTTCATTTTTCAATGAACATTTGCAAGTAAGGAAGTCCCAGAGGGACTTTCCAGCCATAGAGTGAACTCCTTGAAAGTCACACTGCTGCTGTGGCTTCTCAGTGTAACACAAGAGGGCAGCATCAGACCACAGATGACTTACTGAATTTGCTTCCTGCAACTCTCAGAAAGACTGGATTTTATGTGAGATAGGAGAATTGTCTTGTTAAATTTTACATCTGACATTTTCTTACATGGCTACATTGTTTACATCTTTTTCATCTTGTTACATCTTTTACATTGTTTATGTCTTGTTATATTTTCATGTCATGTTACGTTTGTGGTATGTGATATTTAGCAATGGATTCAAAAAAGGATTATCTTTTCTATGTGTTATTTTTTCATCCATTTAAGTTCAAGATCAGTCTTGATGTTGTAAAAGTAAAAAGTTGTCAGAAAAGTAGTTACTCAAGAAAACTGCAATTACCTGAAAAGTCTCCTGCAGTATAGTAATTAAGTATTTACTTTGTTACTTTTCAAAGTACATAGTTACTTGCCACGTCTGGCTGGACCAGTACTGGTGACAGATGCTGACAGTGACATTTGAGCTGTGTTCAGCTGAAGTGTGTTTTGTGTTGCAGGTAATGAGGAGATTGCCTCTTTCCTGCTGCAGAATGGAGCTGGATTTTCCTCATACACTCTGATGGACCATCCAGCTTTCAGCAAACACCTCCTCAGACTCAAACTACAAGAAAATGCCAATGCAGAGGGGGAGCAGGTCTGTGTACCATTATATGATTTTTAGTTTGGACCCCAACAATAGGCCTTTGTTTATTTTCTCAAATCTTAGCAGAGCAGTGTGCCTTACCCCCTGCGAGGGTATTGCAATCAGGTTTGTCTGTATGTCTGCACAACATAGTAGAATTGTTCAGTGTGGTAGATATGATCTTCAGTCTCTGATTGTCTAGTCAAAATAGTGCTGCTGCTATTATATAGTAGTTGTAGCAATGTTTCAACATTTAATGGAAAAAGCTTTTGACTGTTAAGCTGCTGTGCTACTTCATTCTCTGTTAAACTGCGTTGACTCAAAGTGGCAAAGCAGCATAATAAAATATGTCAGGTTTATCTTTTAGGAATACACGTTGGCCAAGGTAGGGGATGCAAAAAATAATAATTATGAAGAATTTGAGTGAGTGACATTTAGTGAGTGAATCTTCTAGAGATAAACAGATCTTTGAGAACAATGCCAGGTATGTCTTTTTAAAACATTTTGCATTGAACACCAAGATTGGCAAATTCGCCACTGGTGCCCTATGCTCTTCACAGATGAAAGCAGGTTCACACTGAGCACATGTGACAGATGTGACAGAGTCTGGAGAACGTTCTGCTGCCTGCAACATCTTCCAGCATGACCGGTTTGGCAGTGGGTCAGTAATGGTGTGGGGTGGCATTTCTTTGGGGGGCCGCACAGCCCTCCATGTGTTCACCAGAGGTAGCCTGACTGCCATTAGGTACCGAGATGAGATCCTCAGATCCCTTGTGAGACCATATGGTGGTTCGGTTGGCCCTGGGTTCCTCCTAATGCAAGACAATGCTAGACCTCATATGGCTGGAGTGTGTCAGCAATTCCTGCAAGACGAAGGTGTTGATGCTATGGACTGGACCTGCCCGTTCCCCAGACCTGAATCCAATTAAGCACATCTGGGACATCATGTCTCGCTCCATCCACCACAGACTGTCCAGGAGTTGGCGGATGCTTTAGTCCAGGTCTGGGTGGAGATCCCTCATCCACCACCTCATCAGGAGCATGCCCAGGCATTGTAGGGAGGTCATACAGGCATGTGGAGGCCACACACACTACTGAGCCTCATTTTGTTTTAAGGACATCATTTTTGTGTGATTTTGTTGTCAGCACATTCAACTATGTGAAGAACAAAGTATTTAATAAGAAAGTATTTCTTTCATTCAGATCTAGGATGTGTTATTCTAGTGTTCCCTTTATTTTTTGAGCAGTGTAATTTAAGCCATTTGTTATACATATGTTGCTCATTTAAGAGAAAATATGACTCAATAAATCATAGTTAGGGAAAAGTGACTGTAACTGGAAACTGTGTGTATGTGTGTGTGTGTGTGCGCGTGTGTGGTTGTCTGTGTGCGCAGGTGGTCAGTGTGTGTTGGAATGGTCTGCAGCTGCCCTGGTTGGAGCTGGACTGGTTCATGGACATCTCGTCACGTATCGTCCACTTGGATCTGTCATCCAACAGCCTGGCTGCTCTGCCCTCTGTGGTGCCCTGGGGCCTCATCAGCCTTCAGGTCCTAGATCTTTCTAACAACCTTCTCAAAGAGCTGCCAGTGGCTCTGAACTCTCAGGAGGTCATCTGTACCAGGTATGTATGTTGAGGCTGTGTGGTCTGGGGGCAAAGGTCAGTTCACAGGTCTGTAATATCCAACAGGAGCCGATACCTAACCTTGCATTCTAACAGATTAACCTACAGATAACTTATAAAATGTTAGTGTGTCTGACAAATTAGTGCTATCCCTAGTGTGACATCTTAGATCTTTTCACATAAGGGCCTGCTGAGTTAATATTACAGATCAGTGAAAATAATATAGTCACATTTCTTTGTATCTCACACTATATACTATATTTTTTTGCAATGTGGTCGCTTGTATTTTATATCCAGCCCATGCATGTAAAAACTGAGCACCATATGGAATTATAGTGTCCCTCAGGCCAACCAAAAGTCCCTTTGCATGGCCTTGACAAACTGCCCTCATATACTAATTATATGCAGTTAAATTGGGCCTCAGCCAGACAGAATTCACCTCTATCAACGTCAATATCATATTAGACATATTTTTTATTTTGTGTCTAGGCACGCCTTCCGAACATCAAGACCAATTTCAGCCTACGTGAATGGGACAATAACGCATAGAAAAGACGATCCATGTAACAAAAATAAAACAGACAACAGAGGGAGACCTAAGCACAGAGAAAAGGTGTCTGAGACCAGGAGAACTAATACTGACTTGAGGTTTAGTTTGAGGTTCAGTTATCTTTGTGCAGATACAGCAAATGTAGAAATACTTTTTACTTTTACTCTTTCCAAAGTACATTTCTTGTAGTTTGAATGTGAATAAAAAAGTGGAATCTGTATTTCTACTTTTAACAAAGTATTTTTTACACAAGCATCTGTACTTCTACTTGTGTAAAGAATATGTGTACTTTTGCCACCTTTGAACATTTGCCATAAATGTGACTTGTAAAGCCATCAGGGTTTTCTTGTGCGCAAATGTGAGTCAAAAATGTGACCCACATGAAATGCCTGCTTTACAAATTTAATAAAGAAATAAGCTGTATTTAAATTAATGACAACAAAAACTCAATTTCTCAATAACAAGTAACATATAAATTAATAACATCTGACATTGAAAACTAATCTAGAAACAATAAATATTCAAGAACACAATATCAAAAGGTCATGTGAAGGGTTGTTAATTGATTTTTACAGAAATCGCAGGTGATCTAATAATTATTTATATATTGCACTTAGTTTTTCATTGTCCCATTAAATGTTATCCAGTTGTCCATATTAGTAATTTTAATAGAATGGTCAATAGTACAGACAGAACAGAATCCCTTTGTTTATTCTTTTGGCTTTTGTGCCATTGTATTCTCCATGTCCTTAAGTTTAATAATGATAGGTCATGGATGTCATATTATATTGATATATCAACTGTCTAATAATGGTCACATACATACATACATACATGGATGCATGCATACATACATATTTAGGCACTCTTATGTAGAGTTTCTGTAGAGTTACTACTGTAGAGTTTCTTATTTCCTGGAAACATTTTATGACTTAACCTGCACTTGGATGTGTTTACTAATTTTCTGTCCAATAAAATGCTTTCTTAATTTTTTGTTTTGTTTTACAGGACATAAAGATTTGAGAAAGTCTTGTAGAGGACTGAGAAAATAGCATGCGAGCCATTTCATGGGGACTTTAATTAAGTGTAGCAGGAGTGGGTGCATGCTTCATACAGAGGCAAAACTGTCACCATATCATGTGAAGTTCACTCTACTTCCATTTTTGTTGTGCTTCAGTTTATGGCAGGTCAATCTTTCTCAGAACAAGCTAACCAGTTTACCACCTGGACTGCTCCATTTGACTGACATCCAGAGACTTTCTGCTGCCAAGAACCAACTCACAGCCCTGTTTGACATCCCTGCCAGTATGTTCTAACTCAATGAAGTAGTAGACAGTTTGAATATAGACTTATTAAGAGGTGAAAAAGTTAGTAGTCAACTGGACGTTAAAAGATGCGGTGTCCAGAGATCAGCATGGCAGTGGCCTGCTGTCAATGCTTAGACTCAGTGAAGCTGCCTATTTCACATCAACGTACCCAGGAATCAGCAACAAACAAACCACACTACCTCCTTCACAGCCTGACTCATTACATCTAAGCCTCAGTGTGGTTTTGTTACACAGTTTGACTTTTTTCTGGAAATGTCACTTATAGTATACTAACCCATTAAGTCTGGTTGCAACATATGTGTTTTTACCTTCAAAACTGGATTTGACGTTTCCCTGCTGTGTTTTTACCTTTAAGATGTTTTCGCATGCATGCATGTTGTTCCCTGTTGACCATAGTGAACAATTGATATAACATATAAAATTCAGAATTTCTAAAAAATAAATGGATCATTCAGGCAGAGTGGATTTCATGCGCAGTCAAAGAGCAGCGAAAATGTTGCCACTGAGTGAGATGTCAAACATGGTCTGAAAAGTCCACCAAAAAGTCTGGAAATTTGAGTCTAGAAAGTATGGAATATTGTCACTTCAAGGGATTCCTTGTAATCATACTATGAGTACAATATGAGCTGTATGTAAGTGTAAACTAACACCACAAGTTAAGTGCTAATGGAGAAATCAGGTTATACTTTAGTCTGGACCATGATACTATGATGGACAGACCATGAGTCTGAGAATCACGGCCAGATTTACTAAAGCGCCAATGCAAACGCTTAAAAAAACTACTATTAAGATTTACTAAAGTGGTACAGTGCAAACTTAGCACTGGAAAGGTGTAGACACAGTTATTGCATCTGATCTAACTGCATGTGCATTTGTAGGAGTTTCTGTTTCAGAGTGCAAATTTTGAGGAGAAGAATATTTAAATGAGTCGTGCAGCATGATTTATTACACTTTGTGGCAGTCAATTTCCTGCTAATTATACCATTATTTAACGGCACCTTAACCCATTTGCGCCTGGGCATGGCTGTGAGAGTTGTGCATGGAGGAGGAGCTGCTGAGAACAAAGAGCAGATTACAGAACAGTCCAATTTTCACCTACGTTGTTCGTGTTCCTGACATCATTAATGGAAAGAGTGCACAGACATATAACATTACCAAATGTCCAAGAGGCCCAACTAGAAGTCAAGCAGGAGTTTAATAAACTCTTACTTTGTTATTATGTCATAAAGTTTCATGCCAGAAAAACTTACATGAAAAACATGTAAACAAAAGCTTAATGAAGTTCAAATTTCAAAGTGTTTTTTTATAGCTCTGTAGTTGATATAGACACTGTGCAAAATTTCCTGTGTATTACTTATTTTAAAAAAAGAATAGCTTATCAGCCATATACAATATATATATATATATCTACTGGTCAGGATTGACCAGTAGATATATATATTGTAGATTTGTGTGAATTGTGGAACTTAGAATTCAGTCCTATGGCAGCTGAAAAATGTGCCGTCTTTCATTTGTTGAACTCACCTCCCCCTTCTGTATTTACCTCACTGACAATGGTGAATCATGTGCCTTTGCAAACAGGTTGGACAATCCAATGTATTTCATTCATTCCCTAAGTCCTCCAGTTCTACCACAGAAAACTCCTCCTTCTGCTGTCTCTCTTTGGTCTGTGTTGCTGTTTCCTGAGAGAAACCCATGTGTAAAACCATACGCTTGTGTTTGCCACATTACAGTAATTCGCTGCGCCTGTGTTGTTAGTAGAATCACCACATCCTCATCATGTGTGTCTGCGTAATCTGGCACTAATCTCTTGTCAGATTGCTCAGATTGCTGCTTAGTAAATCTGGCACCACTTAATTTCATGTTTGAGTGTATCTTAAACACCTTCATGTTTTTGGATTTGACATGCTGTTTTCTTTCATTTCATTCTGCTAGCTACTAACTGGATTGGTCTGCGTAAACTGGAGGAGCTGGATGTGTCTGATAACTGTCTGATCAGTCTGCCCACAAGCATCATGCACTGTCTGAAATCCCTGAATGTCCTCAATGTCTGCAGAAACAAACTGACTTCGTTCCCTGACCCCTGGGCCTGTCCACTGGTAAAAAATAAACACCACATGGACACACTTCCACTCCCTGTTTGCTTTATCTGCTCATTTTCCATTTTTTTCTGAAATATTACTCTGAATTATCACCATGCCAAGATAACAATTACATAACAACATGGCAAAAGCACACACATTCTTTAGTACAAATACTTGTCCAAAAAGAGTTTACTAAAAGTAAAGTACTGATTCAACTTCTTTACTACTGTAAAAGTGAAAAAGTACAGGCTCTGAAATGTTTAGTCAGAAATAGGAAGGATATTTCTAGTGGCTGTTTGTGTGCAAACAACACATAGCATGAGTAAGGCAATTAACATGACTGAGTTGATGTTTAACTTCCTCTCACAGAAGCAATGTAGAGCATCCTCAAATGTGATGGAGAATCTTCCAAACACCATCTCAATCTTCTGGAGGACTCAGCTGCAAGAGGTGGACTTCTCTGACAACTGCTTAAAGGAGCTGCCCTCATATATATTTGAACTGAAGGTAACAATGACAACAATCATAATTTGTATAGCGCCGTTATTACAGTATGCAGTTGTTAAAACAAACACGTTTGTCAAACTGTTTAAGCATATTCAAATACGTCCCGAAATAATACAAAGTTGGAACAGTATGGGAAATGCAGTTTAAAAAAGAAAGCAGGAATATTACTTTGACTTGTATTTCACTTTGACCACGCACAACATATTTCACATTTTGTGTGGTCAACTTTATTTCATATAATAACTATACAATGACTATATTCAATAACTATACAGCCATTCCTGGGTGTTTACTTTTTACTTATACTCCCTACTTTTTGAAATAAATATTCATACTTTCGCTAAATCAAGACCAATTTCAACCTAATTGGATGGAACAACACCACATAGAAAAGACAATCGCTTGATGTATCCATTGGTGCATATCACATGACAAATGTAGCAAGATGAAAATTATATGAAATATGACACAAGATAAAAATAACAAAGGATATAACAAGACAAAAATGTACATGTGTATTCCTTCAAAGGAAAAGCTCCATGTCTGGTTCACAGTATCTCACCCCTCCTCATTCACTCATCCTCCCATCAGGCTCTGGTCTCATTGAGATTGTGCGGGAATTGCCTGGTGACACTACCTCCACCCAGTAAGTGGAATTGCTCTCAGCTCAGGACCCTCGACCTTTCTAGGAACAAGCTGGGCAAGTAGGTGACACACTCCAAAGTCTATTTTTGTAAACATTTGAGATGTATCACTCAAATAAATATTCAGTCACTTCATATTTTAGATTTTTAGATGATCATTTCTTCTTCACATTACCTGATATTAGATTCTTCTTTTCAAATGGTGGCTCTTAGGACAGAGGAGGTGCCCAAATCCAGGAGACTGGCCTTCCTTACAACATGGAATAGGAGGGACCCAGACCGAGGTATGGCTGCATCATGTCTTAAATGAGTCACGCAACATGATTAACTAATGTTTGCGGTAATCAATTTACTGCCAGTTGCACCATTATTTAATGTAAAAAAAAAAAAACATGTCCTAGCCCATTTTGCACCTGGCATGACTGTTACAGTTACACAGGGAGGAGGTGCTCTCTAGTACAGAAGAGAGAGAAGAGACAGAATTTTGTCGGGGGGGGGGGCTTTCAAAGTGATAACCCACAGATAGCAAAAGGAAGGAGAATGACAATCCTGCCACTGTGCGACAGAAATGTTCACCCTTATTCCAGAAGAGTACTTCCAACGAGCCAGACTACTAACAACACAAACACGTAACATAATATAAGTATAGGTTTTACATGTGTATCCGTCAGGAAAAGTAAAATAGATGAAGAAGAGGCAGCAATAGTTTTGTGCAATAGTTTGGAGGTGTTAGTGGATGTATCAATTTCAGTATCTAAAATACTTTATAATCGCACTGTCCAACCTGTTGGCAAAAGGACAACCCTGGCCCCAAAGTGGTTGAGGTAAATACAGTGGGGGAAAGGCACAATTCTCAAAGGAAAATTAAAAAGACTGCATGGTGCGTGATGCAAAGGAGACACATGGAAAAGTCACATTAGTGGGTTCCATAGAACTGACTTCCACAATCCACAAACCTGACTGGCAGATACATATACTATACTTATATACTTATATACTTCCTGGAGCCTCCTGGTCATTTGGTAACTGTCTATGAGCTTTTCCCAATAATGACCTCATTCATGTTCTCCCCAAAATTTCCATCCATCCATCCATCCATCCATCTTCTACTGCTTATATGGGTCCGGGTCACGGGGGGCAGCAGCCTAAGCAGAGAAGCCCAGACTTTCCTCTCCCTGGCCACCTCCTCCAGCTCCTCCGGGGGGACACCAAGGTGTCCCCAGGCCAGCCGAGAGATGTAATCCCTCCAGCGTGTCCTGGGTCTGCCCCGGGGCCTCCTCCCGGTGGGACATGCCCAGAACACCTCCCCAGGCAGGCATCCAGGAGCTCCCCTGGGATGGCCGAGCTCCTCACCCTATCTCTAAGGGAGAGCTGAGCCACCCAGCGGAGGTAACTCATTTCCACCGCTTGTATCCACGATCTTGTTCTTTCAGTCACTACCCAAAGCTTGTGACCATAGGTGAGGGTGGGAACGTAGTTTGACCAGTAAATTGAGAGCTTTGCCTTCTGGCTCAGCTCCCTCTTCACCATAGCAGACCGGTTCAGTGCCCGCGTCACTGCAGATGCTGCCCCGATCCCTCAGTCAATCTCCCGCTCCATCCTCCCTTCACTCGTGAACAAGATCCCGAGATACTTAAACTCCTCTGCTTGAGGCAGTGACTCATTCCCAACCTGAAGGGGGCACTCCACCCGTTTCTGACTGAGAACCATGGCCTCAGATTTGGAGGTGCTGATCCTCATCCTCACCGCTTCTCAGCTGCAAACCGTCCCAGTGCAAGCTGGAGGTCACAGCTTGATGAAGTCAACAGCACCACATCATCTGCAAAAAGCAGAGATGCGATCCTAAGGCCACCAAACTGGACACTCTCCATGTGCTGGCTGCACCTAGAAATTCTGTCCATAAAAATTACGAACAAAATCGGTGACAAAGGGCAGCCCTGGCAGGGTCCAACCTGCACTGGGAACAAGTCTAATTTACTGCCAGCGATGCGAACCAGTCTCTGACTCCTGTTTTACAGGGACTGAAAGGCCCGCAGCAGCGAGCCATGGATCCCAAGTCCTCCTCTGAGCCACCAGGCTCTGCTTCCTCTACAGAAGACGTGTCAGTGGGGTTGAGGAGATCCTCAAAGTACTCCTTCCACCATCTAACAACGTCAACAGTTGAGGTCAACAAGGCCCCATCCGCACTGTAAAGAGTGTGGATGAAACACCACTTTCCCCTCCTGAGATGCCTGACGGTTTTCCAGAATCTCTTCGAGGCTGACCGAAAGTGGTCTTTCCATGGTCTCACCAAACTCCTCCCATGCCTGAGTTTTCACCTCTGCAACTGTCGAAGCTGCAGTCTACTTGGCTCGCTGCAGTCTACTTGGCCCGCTAGTACCCATCGGCTGCTTCTGAAGTCCCACAAGCCAACCAAGCTCGTTAGGACTCCTTCTTCAGCGTGACGGCAACCTTTACTGCCAGTGTCCACCACTGGGTTCAAGGATTGCTGCCACGACATGCACCAACAACCTTGCGTCCACAGCTCCTCACTGCTGCTTCAGTGATGGAGGTGCTCACTATGCATTTGGGTATCATATCCCACTCACCACCAGGTGGTGATCAGTTGACAGCTCTGCACCTCTCTTCACCCAAGTGAAAACCATATTTCTGCAGATCTCATGAAATAACTACAAAGTCAATAATTGACCTACGGCCTAGGGTGTCCTGGCGCCACATGCACTCATGAACACCCTTATGTTAGAAAAATGGTGTTTGTTATGGACAAACTGGCTTGCACAGAAGTCCAATAACAAAACACAGCTTGGGTTCAGGTCACGCAGGCCGTTTCTCTCAATCATTCCCCTCCAGGTCACACTGTCATTGCCCATGTGAGCATTGAAGTCCCCCAGTAGGACAATGGAGTCCCAGGCCGGAGCAGCTTCCAGCACCCCACCCAGAGACTCCAAGAAGGCAGGGTATTCCGAGCTGCTGTTTGGTGCATAAGCACAGACAACAGTCAGAGACCGGGCCCTGACCCGAAGGCTTCCAGAGCCCAAACTGTGCGTGGAGATGAGCCCGACTATATCTAGCGGTACCTCTCAACCTCCCGCACCAGTTCAGGCTCCTTCTTCACCAGAGAGGTGACATTCCATGTCCCAACAGCCAGTTTTGGCAACTGGGGATCAGACTGCCAAGGCCCCGCCTTTGGCTGCTGCCCAAACTACACAGCACCAGACCCTTACTACCCCTCCTGCGGGTAGTGGGTCCACAGGAGGGTGGAACCATGTGGCTCATTTGGGCTGGTCCCATGGTTGAAGACCCGACCACCAGGCCCTCGCCTACGAGCCCCTCCCCCAGGCCTGGCGCCAGGGTGGGACCCCGGTGTCCATGATCCAGGTGAGATTATCAGATTGCTTGTTCTTATCTTCATAAGGGTCTTTGGGAAAATTTGGGCTCTGACAAAAATAACTGTGTCCACACATTTCCAGCACTATCGATACACTACGCAGCTTTAGTCAATCCCAATTGTAGTTTTTTAGCCCCAAAAGAGGTGTAATGGTGTTCTGTATGTTAGGCACAGTAAGTTGATTCTGACATGAATGACGAGATGTAGTCCGGTTTTTAAAACTTTTATTAAGAGAAAAAAAGGCTTAATTACATAAAATCACATACATACATAATCAGAAAAACTATATGCTCCCATGCCTAGTGCAGCTCTCGGTCTGACTGCACTGCACACATCCCATCTCTCACTCTACCAAAACTACCAAAAGCATGAATTCTTACTGGTATTTAAATGAACTTATTACCTTTTTATTGTAACTTATTCACATTGTCATGTTCTGGCTCATACATACCTGGCGCCTAATGATTAAGCAGTATGATATAAGCATTATCAAGATAAAATACTAAGAGCCATCTTATGGAAGCAATCATCAAATTAACTCTAAAGGACATCAGTAATAATAACCTAAATTAACTGATCTTAAACTTTTATTTATCAGCCCTTTTCTTCACATCTCTTCATTATGTGGTCCTCTAGAGTTTATACTGCTTCTTCTAGCAGGTGGAGTTTGTGTACAGGTCTCTCCAGGATGCTGGTATTGGTCTGCAACTTCACTCAGCATACCATACCACTGGAACCAGGTATGGTTTGGATAATTCTTCCCATGATCCATGTGTTTTGTGGGAATTAATCAACCACGAGAACCACATCTCCAGGTTTGAAGTTCCTTTGCAGTCATGACCATTTCTGGCAATCCTAGAGGAGAGGAAAGTATTCACAAGTTCATCTTGTCCAGAATAAGTCTGTAAGGTATTGCACTTGCCTCCAGCATCTCCTTGCATACTGATCATCCTTGTTAAAGGTTCTGTGTAGCATACCGCACTGTATTTTCATCAGCAGCAAGTGGATGGTTGTTAATGGCTCCAAATTACGTGGATCATCTGATGGGTTTATGATTGGTTGACCATTAAGTCTCACACATGAGAGTGTGAAGACTGTCATCTGTGAGTGTCTGTTCTTTTAGTAGGGCACCAAGGATCCTCCGTACAGTATGGATTTGCCGCTCCCAAACCCGTCCTTGATGGGAAGCACCTGGGCTGTTAAAAATCCATCTTATGCCCGTCTTCTGCATAGCCTTTTCAATGTGTGAATGGTTCAAGGCTTCAGTGGCTTCTCGCAGCTCCTTTTCTCAACCCACAAAATTTGTGCCGTTGTCAGAGCACATGATGGTGACCTGGCCTCTTCTACTTATGAAACGACACAAGGCACTGATGCAGGAGCTGGTGCTGAGACTGTCCTCTACCTCTATATGCACTGCCCTGATGGTGAGGCAGGTAAGTAGTACACCATACCTTTTGACAGTTCCCCGGCCTCGTTTAATATCAAAGGGTCCAAAGAAGTCCATGCCCACATTGGTAAAAGGCACTTTATCTGGTAGGACGGGATCTTCTGGCAGATTTACCATTTTTTGTTGTCCAAACTGTGCATTCATATATCCACTTCCTGATGGCTGAGGGTGCTTGAGGAATCCAAAATTTGTGACTTAGCTGTGACAGCTAAGCCGTGTAGTTGCATCTACAGTGTCCAGTTTTTCATGAATATCGTTTAAGATTAGAGTGGCCACTCTGGTGTGTTTTGAGAGTATTACTGGGTGTTTTGCTTACTCTGACATGGAGGATTTGTCCAGCTGTCCTCCAACTCTCAAGAGGCTGACTGTTTCTCTTGACAGACAGGTTACTGCGAAGAGCTTTACTTCCTCAGGAAACCATTGTTCTTGACTGTGTCGGATGATTTCTGTTTCTGCTGCCATCAGCTGTTCTAAGATAAGTCCTTTCTTTTCAATAGCAGATTTGTACTTTTTCATGTGCAGTTGCACGAGTACAGTTTGTCTCTCTGGATCCTTTTCTTACTGACTGGAACTTTGTAACTGTTTTTATTTGTCTTTCAGGTGGATCAGTGTTTCCTTGGCTCTCAAAATTCATGCAACCGCTCTTTTTATTCTGTCGCATCTTGAGTAGTACTGATGCAATTTATTCACAGGGTCAGACATTTCTTCAGCTCTGATGGTATTCACTGTGATGTTCTTGACCTCTGGATTGTTTTGCAGCTCTTGAGTCTTGAGTCTGGTTTCTGTGGCCATTCATTTTCTGGTTGTAGCAGAAAATGTGGTCCATTTAACCATGTTTCACCTTGTATCAAGCCTTTCTCTGTCATGCCTCTGATGGCTTGATCGACAGGATTCTATGATGTCCTGATGTACCTCCACTGTTCTGATTTGGAAGCCTCACATATGAGTGTCATCCTGTTTGCCACAAAGGTTTTGAAGTGAGCTGTCTCACTGTTGATGTACTTGACAACAGTCGTAGTGTCAGTCCAGAAAAGAGATTGCTGCAGTAGGATTTGCATTTCTTCTTGCAGCATCTTGTCCAATTCTACTGCAACAACGGCTGCAGTTAACTCAAGTCTTGGGCTGGTGACTTGTTTAAGTGGGGGAGCCACATTTTGTAATAACGGTGCATTTTGTAATAAACGTCCAAAACTTTTTCATTTCATTTTGTGATAAAACTGCATTTTGTAATAAATTTTGCCGCATTACGTAATAATTTATTATTATTACAGCAGGGTTAGAATTAGCAGACCTACAAGGGGGACAAAAGAGGGAAAATATTTAACTCCCAAAACTAAACTGCATTTTGTGCCTTTTTTTGCACTTTTATTTTATTTGTGGAATTTCATTGCAAGTACTAAAATATTCTATCTTAAATTAATATTTAAGAAGGTAGTTTAATGATTACAATTTTGATAACCCATCACCACCTGTGGCCTCATAGTACTAAAATTCACAGCGCTTTACGAATGTTGATCTTATGTTATAGCCCTAGATTTGTCTCAATAGAGGATGCTATGTTTAAAGAGGACACTGCTTTTATAGGAATACTGAGAACAAATTCATTATGTATTCGCACCTATAATAACATTTTTAGCTTACTTACTATTCATGACTGTTAATTCATCGCATGGAATGTTAGGTATTCAGCTTCACTCATTCAGCCAATGGTTTAAAGTGACTTCACACAGAGAAGGTGTTGCTCTCTCATCCACCATTCTTCATATGGCTAAACTAGGAAAAAAGTGAATTAATGAGTTCAACTAATTAGACTTATAGACAGTGAAGGTTGAAGCACAGCTATCAAAGCTGTTGTTCACAATGAAGATCTACCCACGGAATAACACATGAGAGGAGTGAACAGAAATGCAAGCTTTGAACCAGCTTGGAACTGTAAAGTTTGGCATTCATCTTATTATTTGCAAGTTGTTTGTTATCCAAATTAATTAAGATCTGCAAAGTACAGTTTATGTTCTTACAATGACAAAAAAAAGTTCAACCCCAAAGTTTTATTTGCATTTAAAATATGGATGGTTCATAACTTTTCATTCCTTCTGTTAAGCCATATTATGTTCTGGGTTCCACCCAGTGTAAGATCATATGCTGGTGCAGTGGGCCCTTCCTTCTGATGCATATTTTATTTTGTTTCCAACTCATTCCACTATGTAAATAATATACATTGAATATCTCATTCATTGTGATCTGGGATCTGTTGTTTAAATGTTCACTTTAGTTTTTTGAGCAGTGTATTGAAATTGTTTGTGTGTGTGTGTGGGTGTGTTATTAACTTTTAATATGCACCTAGATGCATATATATGAGTTTTACTCAAAGCTTTTTTTTCAAAACTGTTTTAATGCATTGAGCATAACTTGGACAATGACGGTTTAAATTCAGTCATATAATTTCTCATCAAAGAGCCTGATGAATCCTGGCATTGTCACCTTAGAATATGCCGGTGCGTACATTCGCCGTGACACCATTCATTTTTTGCATTAATTTTTCACCAAGATCTTTTATTGATGATGGCAGAGTTAGACCGCTACGTAAAGTCTTCTCCAGCACATCCCAAGATTCTCAATGGGGTTCAGGTCTGGACTCTTCTGTGATCAATCCATGTGTGAAAATGATGTCTCATGCTCCTTGAACCACTCTTTCACAATTTGAGCCTGATGAATCCTGGCATTGTTACCTTGGAATATGCCTGTGCCATCAGGGAAGAAAAAAACATTGATTTAAAAACCTGGTCCTTCAGTATATTCAGGTTTTCAGCTGATTTTATGGACACATAACGTTGCTGAACCTAGACCTGACTGACTGAAGCAACCCCAGATCATAACACTGCCCCCACAGGCTTGTACAGTAGGCACTAGGCATGATGGGAGATCACTTCTGCCTCTCTTCTCATCCTGATGTGTCAAATACACTGGAACAGGGTCAATCTAGAGTCATCAGACCACATGACCTTTTCCATTGCTCCACAGTCCAATCTCTGTGCTCTTCATCAAACTGAAACCTTTTTTTCTGATTGGCCTTAAGGCTACACAGCTGTTTAGTCCCAATCCCTTGAGTTCTCTTCACATTGTTTGTGTGGAAATGCTCTTAATTTGTTGATATTTTACCATTTGAGTTCACCAAATTGTAAAAAATCAACTTTCAAGATTTTATTCAAGATTTTTTTCTGACTACATTTCTTCTTTAAAGATGATGGTTCAGCACTATCCTTCCAGGTTTTAATAATGCATTTGACAGTTCTTAACCCAGTTTCAGTAGTTTCAGCATCTCCTTAGTTGTTTTCTGTGCTTGATGTAGGTCAATAATTTGACCCTTCTGAAATAGTCACATCTTTTCCACAACCACGGGATATGTCTTCTGACATGGTTGTTTAAGAGAAGCTACTCACTGCATCAGTTAGGGTTAAATAAATTGTTGTCAGAGGAGTCACGTGGTTCGCCCACCCAAGATGGTCGCTTAGGGAGAAACGGAGCTGGCCTTTTCCCCAAATCCCCCTAAAAAAGTGAATCCAAAGTCGTTGTACGGATTGTACCTGGTATTTGGACATTTCTGGGAGGTGGCATGAGTCAAAAAAGCTGTTATCCTACTCGCAATAAGCCTCTAAACGTTGGAGGAAAATCAGTGCAGGACCCTCAGCTAACTCCGTGGCCTAAAATGGTGAAGATGCCGGTTACATCTGAGAGTGCTCCTAAAGAGAGTGTGGCGGCTGAGTTGACCAGCATCCGATCTATCCTGGAGATCCTGGCTAAAGACATGAATGAGGTGAAAAACTGAGTCGACTCTTTAAACATAACTGTTAACAACCTTGGCGGTAGGAAGCAGAAGAGAGGATCTCCCGGCTAGAAGACGAAGAAGCTAAGGCTAACCCAATCTTGAAAAACTTAGTGAAGCAGAACCAGCAAGCTACGGGAAAAAGTGGTTGCAATGGAGGAATTTCCCCAACGCCAGAACATCAGAATCACCGGTATTAGAGAGGAAGTGGAGGGTCGGGATTTGGATGGTTGTTTTAATATTCTGTTGAATGAGGCACTGGACAATGAAGTTGATGCCTGGTATGAGATAGAGAAAATCTACCATATTGGCTCTACACCTGCTAACAACTCAAGGCCGAGGCACATCATCGCCCACTTTGTGCGGGACAAACCCAAGACCGCGGTTCTCACAGCCACGAGGAAAAAGAAGCAAGTCACCTGGAGGGACATGAGGGTCTGCTTTTTTCAAGACTACGCCTGGGAGATACAGGAAAAACAGAAGAAATATGATGAGGTACGGCACATGCTGCAACAACGCAAGATTTATTACTCACCACGGTACCCCACAGTTATGACTTTCACACTGGATAACCAGCGACACCAGTTCTCCAGCCCTTCGGAGGTGAAGAGTTTTTTTAGCGGGAAGCAATGGACAGCACAGTGGAGGACGGCTAGTGACAGGCACCACTCAACCATTTGAACACTTAAGACCGAAGTTAATTGTGGACTATGCACTCGATTTTGTTTGAGGGTTTCTTTTTTTTGGTCGTTCTTCACTGAACGGATAAGATGACATAAGATATATATATTGTAGATATATTGTAGATGTGAAGCAATTAACGGTATGTTATAGGGGTGGTTTTATTGCGGACATACACTTATAGTTTTCCCGCAGTTTGATTTCAGTAGGCGTGATCTAAGTTGCACGAAGTGCTAAGTATTAAGAAATTCAACGACTGTAATAATTTGTCTTTCAAATGAGGGAAGGTTGGGGACAGGAAAACTAGGAGGGAAGCCATAAATGAGATATGATAACTTTGAGTACTGCTGACCTGCAGAAGTTTGGGTTAGTCTTATGGGTTACTGGTTAGCCCAACGGTTCCAGCTGTTTGTGATGTTTTTTTTCTTTTTTGTTTGTTTTGTTGTGCCTACTGTGTCTTAAAAGTGTGTTTATTTTGACCAATGATTCTTACCAAGAAAGTATTTATAACTCAATGTGGATTGGACAGGAGGGGTGTGGCGTTGCTGCATATTTTGAATAATATAATAAAACACTCTTAGATGACTATCTCTAAAGTAGTGTCTTGGAATATTGCAGGTTGCCACAATGTTGTTAAAAGGAAAAAGATCCTCACCTACTTGAAACAGAGAAAAACAGACATCGCTTTTATTCAGGAGACGCATTTAGATGATAATGAATCTATTTAACTAAAAAGGGATTGGGTGGGGCAAGTTTATTTTGGCACATATTCCAATAGGAAAAGAGGGGTGATTATATTGATTAGGAAGAACATAGATTTTCATATACTGAGACATTACTCGCATCAGGAAGGTAGATGGGTGATCCTGGATGCTGTTCTAGAGGGTCAGAAAATAACTCTTGTAAACATATATGCCCCAAACACATCACAACCAGAGTTTTTTCATGAAGTTTGCAATCTAGTAAGGAATCTAGGCAATGATAACATCATAATTGGAGGAGATTTTAACCAGGTTAGGGACATTTGTTTGGATAAATCCTCCCAACCTTGGCCAGGTAACCACCCAGCGTGCGCAGCTGTAGATGTGATGATGGAAGAAATATAAAAGCTATGGTGAGGTGGTGCTTGAATAATCTATTGCTAAATAGTATGGAATATTGTGACTATATAAGAAAAGTAATGAAGGAATTTGGGGAATTTAATGAAGTTGTTAGCACATAGGGTAAAACAGAGGCAAACTTCTAATTTAATTCCATCCATATTTGATCACAAGAACAAGGTAATAACGAATAAAAAGGTGATCAATTAAGTATTTCAAGTATTTTACCAAAATGTATATACATCACAAGGGAACACTGACGAACGGAAATTGACTGATTTTTTTTCCTCTATTGAAATTCCAACTTTAACTGAGGAACAAAGAAATTTATTAGAAGGAGAAATTACGTTAGTGGAGGTTAAACAGGCAATTCTTGGTCTCCGGTTGGGTAAAGCTCCTGGCAATGATGGAATTCCATCTGATTTTTATGAGAAATTTCTGGATGATCTTGCCCCAAGATTGTTAGTTGTCTACCAGGCTGGATTACGGAAGGGTAAACTCCCAGCTAGCATGAGATCCGCTGTTATCACTTTACTTCATAAAAAAAGGGAAAGACCCGCAGCTTTTTTTCTTGATTGCTTATATTTAAAATTCTACACGTCTGGACTTCCTTGCGGCAAAGGCATCTATGGTATCATCAAATGATGATGATATGTATATAACATACAGTACGTCTACACTGTTAAAATACTGCATTTAGTCTGTGTCATTCTACTTCATATAAAGTAGGCACAAATAAACAAATAAATAAATAACAAATAAACTTTATTTTGACTATGACAACAACAAGAACAATAATAATGACAACATACATAGCAGTGATATCAGAGACCACAAATAATTGGCTAAACTTACATTCTTCAGTGAGTGGTGTAGATCTGAGTGAAGGTGAAGGTTCCTTTACAGCAGCTTCCAGAGGCCTCTGCAAGTATGTTTTCAGTATTACTGTAAAGATGGAACTACAGCAGACTACTTGATGTGTTTAACATAACAAATTATTATCCTGTTGTGATTATGCATTACTAAAATTAACGAGGTTACACTACAATTTTATAGTTACAGCAGCTACACACAACAGTAGCATTACTAGTTAACTTTGCTTTATTTACACTTAGCTCTAGCTAGCATTTTTAATGTTAGAAAAGACGACGTACCGCTATACTGCGACCTCTTGTCCGCCTCCTCTTTTCTTCTTTTTCTGAAAGCTGACCCTGAGGGCTTTGACGGCCTTTTCATGATGGTAATTATCTCAAAAAATGGACTTCGTCATGTCTGTCAATATCAAACTGCTGCCTGAGATGCACACTGATAAGTCGGCCCCTCCCCCTCTGCCCTCTCCCACCTTGTACGGTGCAGGTCAGTTTCAGGCCAGGTCAAACCAATAATGACAAACAACAGGGAGGGGGGCGGTGTTGTTGTTTTTTTCTGTATTTGTTCATTTTTTATTTTCAATGGAAATTCATACAAATTGGGCACTGTATTAAAACTACCCGAGGGAAGAACCCTGACCAGGATTCAAGAGTTAGTCCTTGTAACTAGACATAAAAATATGGAGCTTCTAAATTTTATGAACTTTTCAGGGAGGCATGATCCCCACATCTGGAGGGGCTGAGACTGTGCGACTGTGAGACTGTGAGACTGTGTGGAAGGACATGGACGAACAGATTTCTGCAGATAGATAGATGAAGCTGGTGGCATCCTGGCATAACTGTTCTCGTGAAGCGCGGTCTCAGCTTATTCAGTATAAATTGTTAAATAGAAACCACTGGACACCCAGTAAAATGGCCAAACTGAAGTTTAGAGATAGTGATAAAGTGATAAATGCTGGAGGTGCGAGAAGGAAGTGGGTACTCTGGTACACATGTTATACTCTTGTGAAAAAAAATGTACATCTGTGGGAAGGGGTTGTTACCCTCTTAAATGATCTGTTCCGAATACAACTGTCCAAGACTCCAGCTCTGTGTATTTTGGGTCTGCTGCCAGACAATTACACTCTGACTACAAGACAGAAACTGCAGATATGTTTAGCTACTACTACAGGATGTAGAATAATTCTGAGACACTGGAAGTCATGTAATCATGCTGTTTCAAGGAATGGATTGAATTGATGACAAGAATGGCTACTTTTGAGTGAGTCTCATACATAGTTATGGGGAGAGAGGATATTTTCAATCAAGTCTGGGACATTAATAGGGAGGATGTCTATATAAATGTAAGGTGCCGGATCTGGTCTGATCTAATCCAGTTTACTGACTGAGTGGTAGAATGAGAGGACAAATATAGAGCTGAAATGTAAGGCACAAGCTTTTTATTTTATTTTATTTTATTTTTATTTTTTATTTTTTTTTAGTGTGAGTGTTTGTTGGTTTTTGTTAGTGTTTGTCTTATGTATATGTTTCTATCTGAAAACCAGACAGTTGATGATGTTATATGTGATGATGGTATATGCTGTACTGTCTGTCAAAAATATTAATAAAATAAATAAATAACTTGTTGTCAGTTGAAATATATTAATGACTGCAGTAATTATCTAATGGAAGGCTCTTACCTATCTGCTTAGTTAAATCCAGATGGGGACTTTTTTTTGGCCGGGCAGTGTATAATTATATAGCAATTTATATCAACATTGCAGTATTGAACAATCTTATCACACATGGCAGACTTTCCTCATGTCATGCAGGTCTAAGGTTCTCTAGAAAGATACTGGATTCTTGATGTTTTGGCACAAACTTGGACAAACACAAGTCCATAATCCAGTTCTATTATTCCTAATAAAATGTGTGTATATAATTACTAGTTGTCAGAGCATTCATATCAATATCAATAACCTTCGTCTGCCTCTGTTTGCTAGTGTCTCCCATAGAGTTTCCCATGATTCTGCAGGATTCACTGGAAGTGCTCTTTTTGAATGACAACCAGCTGGAGTGTGTTCCCCAGTCAGTGTGTGGTTTGCATAGCCTCACTGAGCTCTACCTTTCGAAGTGAGTGACAGGAAGTGCACAACACAGTTATTAGTGTGTGATTTCCATTTTTTTTCTTATAAAGCAGCTATTTGTAAAATTTCAGTTTGGTGTTCAGGAAGTTTTCCTGTTGTTGCCAAAAATGACTTCAGGAGCATGTCCATGCAAGTGGTTTTCAGGGAACCTGGAGGGATTTCAATGAGGTCTGAATAGTCCACCCCCTTAATGAAATTAGGAGCAATTTCATTGATGAAGGTATATGAAAGATTGAAAGAATCTTTAATAAGTTATTTAAATAGTAGGTATAATGGGTTTTTTGTACTTTGCAGTAAAATCCAAGCTGCCACATGGTTCTCATTTTAAATAGAATTTAATGGAAAGTATTTATGTTCCTTTAATTATTTTTGCTTTGAACATTCTGCTCTAAATGTGACTAACTCCTCTATGACCCCATGCTGATCTGATCTGAGAACAGTAATCCTGGCATCCGGGAGCTTCCAGCAGAACTTGGTCAGCTCTCAAACCTGTGGCAGCTGGACATTGAAGACCTCAACATTAGCAACATCCCCCTGGAAACAAGAAAAGAAGGTACTTTGTTACTTTTAAACAGCATTTACTCAGTTCTTTCGCAGGCATAACTGTACTTTTCTCACTTTCTCAGAACACAAATTTGGTTGGGTTTTTCTCATTTTGCTGTTATCTAAATTTCATGCATGTTTTGTCAGATTGATAGAGATCTGTGTTTTGTCTATTTTCATAAGGTACAGTAAGTTAAGCTGTCAGGGCCACTACACTGTTTAATTCAATTCAATTCAATTCAATTCAATTTTATTTATATAGCCCAATATCACAAATCAAGATTTGCCTCAAAGGGCT
>JAPQRN010000022.1:21581054-21596085 GCA_037367275.1 Coranthus polyacanthus | reverse complement strand
AAATAAATAAATAAATAAACAATTCAAATGTTTGTTATCTTGTTAGATTTAGTTCTATCCACCAAGAGTTATTTTAGATTTTCCAAGTTCCTGGTTACTTCGATCTTTATTAAACTTCCAGGTACTATTTTACTTTACTTTAGATTTAAAGCAATAATATTAGATCATTTTATTAATTTACCAAGAAATTAAAAAACAACCTTTTAGTTATCATTAAACTGTCATTAAATTACGACAGTCAAGTGCGAAAGAATGCTAAATTAGCTACAAATTCCAAATCACTGAAACAAAGACTTTAAATGACTTTAATTCAACTTATTTGTTACGACCTTGATCCTATACATTGAGTAAATGTTGCTTGTATTTATTTACTAAGTATTAATTCCCCTAATCTCAGTTTTAAAGTGTGGAAAACATCCTTTGCCATCAGTCAATTCCACTTATTTCAAATGTGGCAGATTCAGAACAAAAGGCTTTTCTTTTTTCTTTTTTTTAGCTTTTCAGTGCATACGTCTCCGATACTGAATGTTTTACACAGTGTTGGAATATAACAAAGTACGTTTAGCATCCGGGATACTTGTACTTTACTTGAATATTTCCTTTATATTAATACTTCTACTCCGACACATTTCACAGGCAAAGACCGTACTTTTGACTCCACCACATTAACCCGACAGCTTTAATTCTAGATTCTGTACGAGTACTTTTCCTGTTGACGCTCTCAGTACACTTTGCTGATAGTATTTTCTGTACTGAAGTTACATTTTGAATTCAAGACTTTGACTTGCAGTGGAGTATTTCTAACTCTACTAAAGGATCTGAAGGCGTCCACCACGTCTGCTTTTACATGCATCAGTTTGTTAACTTATGATCCCACACCATTGAAAGCGAAAGACTTTAATTATTCAAGTGGCACCCTCCACAGTCTATAAATAGGCTTTGACTCATGAGCGTGTCAGGTGAGGTCCCTACTCTCCAGCCTCCATGAGTCTGGAAAATGTAGCAGAGATATATCCGACAGCGAGATCAGTATCGAATGGGATCAGAAGAGGTGCTGCTGTAACTTGTGAGGAAAAGACAAATGTACAGTTTCAACGCCTGCGTCCTACTGATTCTTATGAAACATTTCAGCCTTTGACTTGGGTCTGGCAATCTGTAGTTGTACCCTCACTGAGTATTCATTAGCTGACTTATGCAGAAAAGTTAAGTGTTCTCAGTCACCATGGTCAAAATAAGCACGATCAAAAGCAGGTAGTTTCACTTTTCTCGCAGAGTTTCATCATCCAGGGTTGCCCCGAGCTGACAAAAGTGGCCAAAAGCACAAACACGCACAAGAGATGAAGGAGGAAATGGGATAAACAATTACCCTTAGAGTGAAAGGGAGAGACAAGGCCACACCATTAAGAAAAAAGTCCAGGTTTATTGTGAATCGTGGCTGTAGTCCATGTTATCTGCCAGACGCCTGTGTGAGAAAAGAGAGAAAAAGAGACAGAAAGAAAGAAAGAGAGAGAGAGACTAAGAGAAAAGAGAGAATATGCAGGATCAGCCTTTCACACAGCAAGGTCAAACTTTGTCCTCCATGATTCTTTGGTTTGCGAGAGCAAAACCTGGCATGAGAGGATGAACCATGGCAAAGTTAACATTTGTGGAAAAGATCAAACTGAGTTGAACACACTAAGGCAAGCTAAAGTCAACACTCAAGTGGCATCTAAAAACAAATTACAACACAAGAAGTCGGAACCGAACAAGCCGACTGAACCTGAACATGGATCTACGAGCCAGTCAACAGCAGTGCTAGCAGAACTGAGTTGACAGCAGTGCAGTCAACAGTAGAGTACTGGTTAGAATTGAGTAAAGAAGGGTGGAGAACAGAGCGAAGATGAATTAATGGCGTTGGTCAGCTGTTTGTCTTTCTGGTGGCTTGAGTGTAGATACTGTAATGAGGGGCTCCCAGCTTCATGCAGATCAGCGCAGTGGCAGACAGGGGCATCTGATTGGTCGGCTGGCTCTCAGCAAAGAAACACGTCGCACTTCTACAGGCCGGGGTGGTCTGAAAAACCCACCTGGATGAGGTTCAGTGATTGACATCTAGAATCCGGTATCTGCTTGTTTGTCAAACAGGCATTAAATGAGACAGCGGGAGGGAGGAGCGAGTGCTGCCTCTTCTCTCCGTCCTCAACTCCTCCCTCCCCTTCCTTCCATATTTCATCACATGGTGCCCTTTACTATGGCCGCCCCTGCCCACCAAAGTGTGGGGGGTTAGCCAAAGTTGTGAATGGCCAGCCTGAACATGTCATTGGTGCACACCCATGAGTCGTTTATGTTCTTCAGGATGAAACTCTGGTGGAAACCCATGATAGGGTCGTTGTCTGCCTGCAAGCAAACACAAAGAGAGATTCAGGACAAATGCAGCACTACGGCCATTTAATTAAATAACAGTGTCAGGGAAATTAAGTCAATTTCACACACACAATATATATATATATACATATGTATTTAAACTGTAATATACCATTTCCAGCCATTTGGAATACACAGCTTTAACATAACCTACAAAATGTAATTCATATCTGATAGTAAACCATAAATGAAACACATTAGAGTGATAAATACATAAACCTGGGGACTGTATCACAAAAAAAGTTCAACGTACCCAGGATATTTTTCCATTACTTGGCTTGACAAAGACTAACAAATGCTAAACGGTGTCAAGGCGCCGGTTATGAACTCGTTTTGTCAACCCTGGTTTTCTGACTAGTTATGAGTGTGTTCGCATGAAACGAGATTACAAAAGAGTAATCCTGAACAAATGTGAGGAATTTAAAAATATAACAGGCTAAAAGCAACACAGCAGCTGCGGCCATAACCTGGAAGGAGAGCTGGCAACAAACTGCCCGCTATGTGAATGTCTAAGTTATATTATAATATTATATTCTTAGCAATATCACATTATTAAAGGTGTCCTATGGCAGATTTGCTCATGTGCTGACATGAAGGTTATGTTGGACTCCGTTTTGTGTTGGGAGCCGGACATTTGGTGACACTTCAGAGCTAACGACAGTCTCGGCTGCCTACACCCATGACGTACAGCCTGTACACTTATTTCAATGTAGAGGTTAATGTCGCGCTCAAGTTCTTCAGTGCATCTCTTCTGCTCCTCTATGGTGGCAACAGTGTGCGACACCAGCTCCTGTTAGCTTAGAAATGCTGCCGGCTAATGTCAACAAATGTCAGGCTCCAAGCACAACACAGACTCCAACACAAACTTTACATAAGCACACAAGCACATACATATCTTACGTAGAGAACCTTTAAAAGGCACAAGTACATCTGCCTCGGTATTTAGAATGATCCCTACGGTGCGTAAGGCAATTTTAGTGTTAGTCTTTCGGCACAACCCTTGTGCTGTTAGATGTTTGGGAGCAAGTAAAGAACAAATATCAAAACAGAATTCAAAGTAGTAAGAAGCCTTACTGTGAAATCGTATTAGATCAACAAGTCCAAGGTTTTAGTGATGTCGTCAGTCTGTTTTAACCATTTTTTTGGGACTGTATCAGTATAAAAAGGAAAGCCTAAAAAAGTCAAAACTCCCCTCACTATCTGCACACTGAGTAGTCAGTAAGTGTTGCTTTTGTACATTCTGATTTCCCATCTTGAACCGAACCTGCCGTGGAGCAGGTTAAATGTAAAGCGTTAGTTACCATGGCAATTTACCCCAGGAAGTGTGACGCTGAACTTACTTGACTAAAAACCCTTAATCCTGCTTCATGATACGGGCCCCTGTTGTGTATTTGTAAATAAACCTTATTTATTTTAAACACATTGGGCTTATTAGTATGTCATTATTACCATAACTCCTTAACAGAGCTAAGACAGTCAAACTCGGAAGTAATGTTGACCACGACCCGTCCTGGTCACCCATTAATTTTAAAAATTCAAAAGGTCAAGGTCACAGGATCAAATAAATTTAAACCTCTATACAGTCTAATATGCAGGTATAGTATGCCCCCGTAGTGATTCAGGCTCCATGCTCATTTTATTTAAATTTCATTGTATGTTTGTTTATATGGATATAAATATATATTGTGTGTCATATTTTAGAAAATACAATTCTATCTAATAAAAAATCTCATATAAAAAGCGAAATGGAGTTAGATATTCTAAGCAGGTGCCAGGCGTGGGTCAGCACCTCTTCTGAGTGCAGTCTAGTTTTTAATTGCTTTCATTTACGTTTGACAGATAAATATTTTAACGTTAATGTTTAAAGTCTCGAATCATTAAGATTCATCTTGTTGTTTTTTGTCACCAGGTTTATCTCTGCTTGCTGCTGAGGCTCTAAACTTTAAAAAGGTACAGTAGGCTGAGACTTGATACGCACAGCAGGCTCAGATACAAGTAAACGACAAAAAAGTTTGTAACAACACATTTTACTGTGCATATCATTAGGAAAATGTTACAAAGGTCTTTTCTACAGGACAACATAGAGCAACACAGAATACAGTTTATACCAATATAAAATGTGTTGACTGTACATACGTTCTTCAGTGCATTCAATCATTCAATTTGAGATACACAGAACTAAAGTACAATAAAGTGACAAGTCTCAGCTTTAATTTGAGTTGGTATACATCAACGTGGAAAGAATTGTGTTGAAGATGTAGCCCTTTCAACACAGTGCCAGAAGTGTAAGGGTTTAAATGTAACTGGACAGATACACACAAGTAATAAATCCCCATTTAATGTTTTGAATAAAAATTCTTTGCAGTCAGCGACCCGTGAACATGAGCAGCCTCTTTATGCTCCAACTTGTCATCCTGAAAGTTGCTTTATTTATAGGATAGTTGTCCTGCTGAATGATGAAATGTCAGTCCTGATGCATTTGAATTTGACCAGACTGCTCCTGCATACCTCAGCATTCATCTAGTCTGCAGTGAAATCATTAATAAACACCAGTTTGTCCTTTCCATTGTTACCAAGCACCATATCTGACACATGAGGTGCTAAGCTTTGGGTCATGAGCTGCTGCTTTTTTTTTTTCTCTCCACACTTTTCTTCTTTCCATCATCATCTGGTGAGGATTTTAATGGCAACTTTCAACTCTCAATCTCCTCTGAGCCACGTGTGAGCTTTTCTGTGGATTAACTAACGCTGAAACGAAATGACACACAGCCGCCCAAAAAACATTTAGTAGCCAAATGTCCAACTACTGCTGAGCCCTTCAAATGTGGGCCCATAACAATGTAAATCTGCTTAAAACTGAGAATTGTAGCTTTAATGTTTGTTTCTATTATTTTAAGATATACAATTTATTTTGTGAACTACATACTCTAATAAGATCAGTCTCACGGTTTGGTAGAAGACGTTATTTTGAAAAACAGTTCAACTTCGTTAAGCATTCACTGTGTAACTGTGACATGTAAAATAATGGTGTGACTTTGAAGAGATGAGCGAGTCATCCTGAAATCATAGTGCTACTTACTTTTAGCTGTCCTACGACCATACTCAGTATGCAGCAGTCTGGGGTTGGCTGGTGGTCCTGCGCTGTTATACTATGCGCTATTTTTGTGAAGGGGAGACTCTGGCACACACACAGGAAAAATACAATGGAGAAAGATTAATACACACACAAGCATGCAGTACTCTTAAAAGTGACACCAGAAATGAAAAAGCAACTTTTTTTTTGTGGATAGCATGCATACTATGTGTATGAACGCAAGCAAGAATTGTCCACTAATCAAGATGACTTTCTTGATTAATCGTTTACCTTATAAAACGGTTAAAAATAGTGACAAAAGGGGAAAAAATGACATCTTCAGACAGTTAACAGTTCCACTGGGCAGAAAATGGGATAAACTGCTGCAATTGAGAGCAAGTGTTTTTACTTACATTTTTACTTAAAAAAAATGAAATGATTAATTGGTGATTAAAATATTTTTTAATCAAATGAATAATCAATAGACGTGTTTCACAGCAGTCATTGTGGCTTTTAAAAGCAGACCACGCACAGGTGTTACTGATAACATCATCCATTTACATGGAGCAGGAGGTCATTTAGTGAACCAGCATGCACAACTCTAAGGCCTGAAACTGATACAGCTACATAGGATGCAGCCATTTTTTAATGATACCAATTACACTTAACAAGTCAAGATGTCTGGTGTGAAAAAGGTCAATTATCCAATTAGGTATTGAGCTCTAATGTAAACCGACCCTCGCCAACACCTTAAAGTCTATAATGATTCAACAAATGTTTCAATACTTGGCTTGGCATATGTTTTAAATGATAATATGTGTAGCTGAGGTAAAGCACAGCAACACACAGCCCTTTTACAGACAAATGAGTCATAAAAGGTCTAGATTCTTTTAAACTGCTGGTATACAGAAATGACTTTAGCTTACTGGCAGTTTGGTATTGCGTGTTCGATTATTATTAATTGTTTCCTGTCACCTGTGTCCTGACAAGCTGATAAGAGAGATTGAAACAGCAGACTGAATGAAGTAAGTAAAAATAAAAAATAAATGATGAGAAATCAGCACTTACTGACGTAATGACCTGGCGAGTCATTGTCACCCTGTCAGCTTTTATTTTGCCAGTAAGAGCTAGCCACTGCTTCGTAACTTTATCCCTTACACAGTCTGCTGTAGTCTAGATGTCAACTTAGCCATATTGCACAAAAGCATCGAAAACCTTCACAGTGATGTGTTGGGCACAGAACTGAAGACATAACACAGTCCAAATATGAAAGTTCACTTGTTTTGTCTGTGACTCTCATCACCCTGCTCTGTATGGGGGCCACAGATGTAGCTGGTGCATACACCCCTCAAACAGTCCTCATAGACAGGGCGTTAAGTCAGGTAACTAAGCGTTGTATGCACTGATGTATTAAGAGATTGTTTCATATGTATTATACTATGTGTATTATTAAGTTCTAATAAAACAAACATGGCTGCGCAGCACAGTGCTTAGTCATCTGACTGAACACGTAGTGAATCTCATTATCTAACAGCTGAGGCAAAACAAAAATAAAGACAGTTAAGAAACAAAATGGTGCACTGAAGAATAGGGCTGGGCGATCTGGCAAAAAGATCACATGACAATGTTTTGAGGTAGAATCACAATCCGCAATCTGAATCACAATTTTCTCGACTCTTAGCAGATGAGTTACAACCAAACTTTAACAAGTTTTCCTCTAGTCTTCTCTGGTTTCTGGAGGCTTAGGGTGTGTGTGATGGCTTTTTGTTGTTGTTATCTGACTAGAAACTACATTTTGCATAATGTTGGGCTGACATTATTGCAATATTTTGGCAAACACGAGTCCACATTTTCCTGTAAATAAATCTGACAGCTGCAGTGTTTCCATTAATTACCCAGACTGTGGCAGCCTAATTTATCTCGCCGGAGTTTATGATGAATAAAAAAACATTTTTACACTCTAACTTAACTCTAAAGCATCTGTGTGAACCAGATTCACTGCATATCGGAGTTCAGAAGCCGGACCCGCAGCTCACATACTTATGGTAATTCTTTGTAATTATTTCTTCAGCAGCAGAAAAACAACACCTTACACAAACTGTGCAAGTTAATGCGGACAAAACCGAATATATCAGCATGGACAGACTCTAAAGTATTGCCATAAACTGACTGAAATAAACCCACAAGACTAGCGACCTGTGCTAGTGACATTAATGCTACGAACCAATAGGTTAGTGCAACGCCATTTAAAACAAATGTTAGCGGACTAGGAAAGTTTTGACAGCACTGTTATTTATTTTTTTAATGAAACGATCTGTCTGATCCTTCTGAAAAGTAGATCATATGACAAATTAAGATCAAACACAATCTAAGATCATGAAATCGTCCAGCCCTACAGAAGAGTGATTTCCTGTTTCAGTGTCACATGGTTTCTCCATCATCCTGTCTCTTAGGAGACTAACAGCAGACCCTGTCCAATGGGAAAAGTAAACCTCATTTTTCACAAGTCACATATCTTCTGAACATTGTGACATTAAAATGACATTTGTCAGACACACAAATGAGAAGAAAGAAAATTGACTTTGTTTGAGGCCTGTCTGTCTCAGTAACACTCTCTCGGGAGATCCAGCAACACAAATCTCATCTCAAGGAGGTAAACACAAGCTAACACAAAATAATAATATTGATTACCAGTAAAATACAAATTAGTGTATTATTACTATTTTACTTAGCCCTTATTAATCTACTTTCATCTATCCACACAATGTTATCACCCCGTCTGACCACACCCAGTTAGTAGACAGGAAGTGAACCATTTCATACCACTGGCTCAATGTACAGTGCACCATCTTTGTATACAAGATCTTTGACCAAACTTTTTTATAATAAGCCTAAAGGTTTATATTTAACTTGTCTGGGCAACACAATATTGGCTATTTAATATGCTGTGTATTCATTTATTTGGAATATTTCACACAGGACATTTTGGCCATTGATATTTTCATCTGCTGGAAAAAAAACATGATACTGGCTAAAAGCCAGCATACAGCAGCCAGCATAAACCCTGCACTGGAAGCAGTATGTGAACCAGGAGGAAACTTGTAAAGAAAAGAAAATGGAAAGCTAGGAGTAATTAACATCTTGTAGTGTTTGATGTAAATGTACTGACTACCACTCCCACTTCTCTCTCAGACCACCAACACTAAAAGCATCTATCACCTGTTACTTATGTTTATTATAGTAAGTTACCAAACAAACTCACAGTGAGCTTCTCAACGATGTCATTTTTTCCCTGGAACTGCTGTCCTTCCCAAGTAAGGCATGATGTATCAGTCTGTATGGAGTCAAAGAAAGACAGAGAGAGAGCAAGAGAGAGATTGGATACAAGAATAAGTTACAGTTAATGATAATGCAGCAACTTGAATGATACTGGCTTCACTCCAAGCTCTATCCGTCTAGTAGTTATACTTGCTACAGTTTGACTGACTTCAAATGCCTTGCACAGTATGTAATCCTAATAAACAGGATGATGTAAGTCATTTATTTGTGTTTTTATACTTTATATGCAATTAACCTGAGTTGAGTAATTAGAGTAAACCAAAAACGTATACACTTATATATATATTGTTTGATTCATTACTATAATCACTAATATTGCCTGCTTTTAATTACTGCTTAAAAACTGCTTTCATCGGAGCACATACAAACAGGCATCAATCCAAGTACAGAGGCTCTAGTAGATACAGCCCTACTTGTATCATGACATCGTCAAACTAAACAAAAACTGATTTGTCATACTCACGTATATGGATCCAAGCTGTGATCTGTCCGAATCAAACAACTGGTAGTAGTGGTGCACAAAGCTGGATCCTATCTGCTCCCACAGAGGCTGGTCCACCATCCTGGCTCACCCTACAACACACTGAGAAGAGTTGGAAGGGAGCAGTGGGGTTAAAAGCCAAAACATCACATTTGTACGTGTATTTGTGCTGATAGGTGTCTCTAACAAACTTAATTAAAAACATTTTGGAGGAAAAGGTGCACATCATGGCATTCGTGGTAAAGCAAAATCTTATATTCACATCCACTGTAAAAACTTGCATCACACAGATCAAATAAACAGTGCTTGAAAGAAAAACGTATTAACGCTTAAATGCATTTTCCTACGTCCTCTACTCTTACCTTAATTGAAAAAGACCCATCAGACAGTGTAAGAAAATAGTATAAATACATTCAACCTGAGAAAAACATTACAACAACTTTTACTAATCCGCTGCAGGCGTGTTTTGCTGAGCACATCATCTCCGCTTGAGTGACACTGACAGCACAAGTCATGCGCTTCCACATAACGATACAATGTTGTTACTGGAACAATCTGAGAGGTCCGAAAATTAGCAATAAAGGAGAAACAACATAAATATAACTACCACAAATACGAAGGGGAGATGCGTAGTTCTAGGTTCGTGTAAGTGGAGTTACGGCTAGACCAAATGAAGGCTATTTAGCTAGGTTAACAAACTGAGCAGAGTATGTATGACTAGTTAGCAAAGGCTAGCGACATGCTACTAGCTTGTGAGGTCTTGTTTGCTAACGTTGCCTCAGCCTGAGAACCCAGACAGTTCATTTACCTAACATGCCTTCCGCCAGCTAATGTTAGACGTCAGTTACAATATGTTTTCAGGCCCTATATTAGTGGTTGGTCGGCGCTGGCCTGTTCACCGGTTGCTAAAAATATCCCGTCTCCTCCAAGTGTTGATGCCTCGTCCGGGCCCGCGCGCACAGCTCTGGAACCCCTGGGCAGCTACCCTTCATAGGCGTGCCCAACGTTAGATCGAAACAGGGCAGCGGCAGCCAATTAAACAACTTATACTGGCTTATAGTTGCTCAAATGCGAGGCTACACTGCCCCTTTTTGTTTCCGTACATGTTTCCATTCACTGTTCTGTATGCGGGCTTCTAAAAAATAAGTAATAAAAACTTACCTCTAACCAAAGCCGAGGCCGGCTGCACGATTGCACGGTGCGTGCTATGTCTGCTCCCAACGATGCGAGGGCACGCGCTCAAAGCCGTAATCGGCCCTGGGAATTCTGGGAGTGTAGTCTTTACACTCAGCAGTACGGCTCAGGTCACCTGAAGTTTACAAGACTAAAAGACATCAGCGAGTCATGATATATGACAAGCAACGCCTGAGGACTGTTTGCTATTAATAAATACATAATACCGATATTTAATTCTAAATGATCTGTTAATTAGAATTAAATTAATATAACTGAAAAAAATAAAATAAAAATACAGTAAATGTAGATTCATTATCCGAGCAAAATGTATAAATCTAACAAAAGGAGTGATTTTTAGTGATTTTTCTTTGAGTGTTGTTTGATCAAATGTACACTAATTTGACATTTGACAGATGAAATCAAAATCATAATATTTCTTCAGTGTCTGCATATATAGGTGTAAGTAGTGGTATCTTTTCTTTATTATATTATATTCATCGGCATGCTGTTCTGATGTTAGTGTCTTTGATATTACGTGGCTCTTAAAAGAGTAATGCAGAGGCAGAAGAAACAAAAGCGTTACAATCTTAAGCCCAGTTTATTATTTCATGATTTACACTGATAGTTTATACAATATTTATGAACTGCATGTTCTAAATTTAGCAACTAGAAAACTATGTATCTCTTCAAAAACACGTTCAATTCTCAGGTAACAGCTAAACACAATGGATGAACATTTATATGAAATATATAAGGAGACGACTATATGCTGTCTATATATGCTAGTATTTTTTTTAATTCTTAAGAGACATATTAGTTTCAGTTTATTCGTCCTTTATGTGTGATGAAAGCAGCTTTGTGTTTTGCCTGAGAGTGTTCTCCCAGGTTAATGTGACCAGAAACAGGCAGACTTTAGTTCTACGAATATAAAGCGAATCATTTGCCTCGGTCATCGTGCTATTCTGCTGTGCTGACATTTTGTTGTAAAAGGGGCGATGTGTAGTGTTTCCATATAACCGCGCGTGTCTGAAAGAGGCTTATCTGGGTTTGCTACTTTACAATAACTACACATTCATTAATCTCTCTCTCCAGACAATGTGCTCGAAGGGCATGAAGGCACTGAGGCAGACTGAGGTTGGAACACACTCAAACATACGTACTCAGGTAAGTAATGCACAGCCTGGAAATGGAAATCAATGTATTGCTACTGCTACTGAACAAAAAAATACAATCATGATTATGTAATGAAGAGGGCGAGACAAAATCTAATAAAATCACAGTTTAAAGATAGATTTGTTTATATTTGTATACACTGTTTTGACACTAAAGGCACACATATCAATCTTAACATCCTCCACTGTAGAAAGTGAGACTGGGGTGAATTATTAATACTACACTTACTACTACTAAAGGTAGTTTTTACCAAACATCAAGTCAAATCAAACATGTTTAAATCATTTATTGATTCAATTTTGTCATTTCAGAAGAGACAAATCTAACTGTATAATATTGGCTTTAATGTAGAAAATGCAAGAGTAAGGAAATGTATTATTTGAATCATTTTAATATCACTGATTTCAATCATTTTGAATTTCCACCAGATTTTGTTGCTGTTTTGAAATAGCATTTGTTAAGTAAGAAAAGTGTAATGATATACTGATGATTAAAAAGTTGCTGTTGTACATTCTTTTTAAAGTCTAAGGGTTTCCATGCATTGCGTTCGTTCATTATGTGCTATTTATCCCATGTATGTAAATCTTGCAAACAATGTGATTCAGTAGAATGGAAATAAATACACCGTTGCAACAAAATGACACTTCATATTACTGAAGAGATTTTTGATATGCGATATCAAGGCCAATATTGTCCAATATCAGTCTTGTTGACTGACATCAGCTATCGGCAAAGAAGATGACAGTGGCTGATGTTTATCTGTTGAGTTTTATTGAAGGTTGTTTCATAAATTAATTTAACGATAGTGTGATGTGGGCCTGAAAGACTTTAAAATAGTGCAGTCATTTTTTATTGTGAGGATTTCTTTGTTTCTTTGGCACAAAAAGGTGAATTAATAACAACAAAAACAAATAATATCGACTATCTGCTAAATCCTTATTTTAAACATTGGTGTCAGCCCAGAATTTCACAATCGGTGCATCCCTTCCACACACATTGTTTAAAAATCAATAGATTTTAAAAATATATTATGGGAACAGTTTGTAATCTGCAAGCTGTCCAACCGTCACATTGGCATCAATAATATGGATACAACTTTCTAACAGTTGCTGGTTGGAAAGTGGTTTAAAGGTTTGATGCAGCATTTTCTTCTGATTCCTCAGACCTTGCAGGTGAGGCGTTCACAGCGGATTCCGCGAGCTGTTGGAGCATTAAAATCAAGAGAAGAAAATCTTAGAAAAAGAACAATCCAGAGTCATTTAGATGAGAAGACAAACATTTTACATGGCTTCACAGCTGAGGTCACAGTTACAGTAACAGAATGCTCTCACTAACGGACACTACACAGAATGATTGCAGATGGAAGCTGCTGATCACATTTTGTCAATTACATCATGTTAAATCAGCCTGAAAAGATGCTGGTACGTACCAGGCTGCGGAGTCTCTGGGAGGAGATGCAGTCATTGCTGCTGTCTGACTCGCTTTGAGCCGAGGCCACAAGTTCATCTATTTCCTCATCTGACTTCAGAGGGAACGCTGTGTTCAGGGCTGCCCTATATGACCGCACATACACAAAAGACTTTTTTTTTTTTTTGTATTTATTGCTGAGCTGAGTGTGTAAGCACAGCCAACAGAGATGTGTGTGCTATGTAAGTAAAATGTGTGTTTGTGTGTTTGTTTGCGGTACCTAAACTCCTGGACGGTGAGCATGCCACTCTCAGAGGCATCACAATTAATTGGTTCTTTGACTTGGTTGGACTGAATGTGGTTTTGCCCTTGGGACACACTTTCCTCCTTCTGAAAAATAAACAAACAGCTGGTTGTACTATTAAAAATAAACCTGTACAGATACACAAGTGGTACGATAGTCGGCAAGGTATGTAAGTGAAATTATAGATGAATAAAGATATGGACAAGTGCAATTATTAATAGAAATTATTTATGTTTAGTTGTTGCTCCTGGTTAATATTTATATATTTGCATATAAAGGGAAATGACGCATGTGCGGATCTATGTCTATGTGTTCGACCAATGTTTGCTAAAAAAAAAAAGAAAAAAAGAAAACCACAGACTTCAAATAGAGTGAAATACAAAAGGTTTTTGACCGTATAGAATATTGTAAATTGGACGAGTTAAATTTTCCCTTTTGAGAGAAGTTCAAACAGATTCATTTTTATGTAAATGTGACGCTTGAATGACTTTAAACTTTCTGCAATACATTTTCAAATGAATATTAAATATCCATCTTTTTTGGAATTGAAACCCCTTGTGTGAAAACTGTACTATTTGCTTCGAAAATTAAAGTTTGGGATTTATGTTGGAATTTTCAGCCTACACGGTAAAAAACAATCTTCTTGGTCTTGCTAATAAATGCATTATCTTAGCAGATAAACTGGGACACATTCATACATTATCAGCTTTACTATGCGATTTGGAAATGCACAATAACATACAAACTGAACACAACTTGGTGCAGCCAGTAATATGTACCTGTGCAGTGACATGTGTTTCAGCTTCGATGCTGCCTCTTTGGTAGATCTCCAGCAGTGTGTCGTACTCCCCCTTCAGCTGATCAAAGTCACCCTGTAGTGTCTTCAACTGGCCATATAAAACAATAGGCATAAAACACAAATAAATCAATGTTATGTGTGTGTGTATTATGCATGCATACAAAGCCCATTTCCAGAAAAGTTGTAACATTTTCTAAAAATACAATAAAAACTAAAATAAAAGAATGTCTTCGTTTCTTTGAACCTTTATTTAACTGAAAAAGTACAAAGAAACGATTTTCAAAGTTTTCACCGATCATCTTAATTTAGATTTTGATGCCTGCAACATACTCAAAAAACATTGGAAAAGAGACTAAATAAGGCTGAAGAGTTGATCGATGACACAAGTAACACAGTTGCGTCAGATGCAAATTAGCAGGTTAATTGGTAACAGGTGAGGATCTTGTTTGGGAGTAAAAGGAGGGAACAAAATCTGCTAAATTAACCACGTCCATGAAAACATTGAAAATCTTTGTATTTTGATAGTTAAAGAAATGTTCAAACTAATTCAACAAATCTCAGATTGTAGCCTTTATTGCCCTTTAGAAAATGTCCCAAGTGTTTTTTTTGGAAATGGGGTTTGTACGATATGCGTCTACAGATACCTCGTGAAGAGTCTGTTTGTGTGTTTGATCCAGACTGTCCCAGTCGCGTCGAGGCACCACATCCCAGTACTCTGACTTCATCCTGTCGAGCTCCTCCTGGGCTTTGGTCAGGTCTTGACGACACACCTTCAGAGCGAGCTGCAGCTGAACTGGGTCTTTAACCTCCCCTGTCACAGCGGAAACATCACTCTTATTTTGAGATATTTGCCAGTACATATTAACTATTTGGTTGACT
>JAPQRN010000022.1:21556823-21571195 GCA_037367275.1 Coranthus polyacanthus | reverse complement strand
ACACACATATATATATATATTTATATATATGTGTATATATATATATACATATATATACATATATATATATATATTGTGAATATGTTTATCCAGTTATTACCTTTATCAAAAATTATTTGTAACTATTTCTGATCAAATAATGCACATTGCAAGGCCTTGCAAGTTCTGCTTTTGTGTAGTTGTTGATAGTGCACATATACAACATATAGTTTTAACTAGATTTGAATCATGTTTTATCTTAAGTTCATGTAAAAATCGATTAAAATCGTCCATAGTTAATAACACTGAAAAAAAGTTTGATGAAATGTTTTGGCTGTATCACCCAGCCATACTTTCTTGTAACCAAATTTTGAGTCCTTGTAACATCTTGGTTTTGTTGCATACTAGATAAACACTACTAGATGGACAAAATATTACTCTTAGTTCCTTAGCTCAATATACATGTATTATTTTTGCAATGTCTAACCTTTCTAAACACCTCTCTACAAATACACATAAAAGGAATTGCAAAAATGCTGATCTAAGGGCCAGTCTTTAAATTCAGGTTTGAAAATTAAGCATTCTTTGTTTGGGTATTAATTTGTTTCAGCAACAACTATTTAACTCAAATGGCCAAACAAAAAATCAAATCAAACTTTTATTAAGTCCCATGAAGTTTTTACATACATTTTTTTCAAGAAAATCGATGACACAAACTGGGAAAAGTTCTGAAATCTGGGTCAGTTGGCATGGGATGACCCTAATCTAATTTTATTCAGCGGGGTGGGGGGTGGCGTTGTTATAAGTCACAGCCATATCTCGTACCCATCTATGCAGTTGTAAAGAGACCTGTTCAGCCTCCTGAGGACTCGTTTTCATGGAGCTAAAAATAGACGGCAGGGACGGCCGCTGCAACCATCAGACCGAACAATTACACACAACACACACATGCACAGGCATCGCATGAATAAACATGTAGTGACATGTCCTGGTAGTAGAGCACACTTGTGGGGTTGTAGATCAAGCAACGGTTAAATGTTATCATCATGGCTACCAGTATTTCTACCCTGTCTTGATCTCTTACTATTTTTTCCTACAAGGTTGATTGCTCTTTGTAACTCTGGTTTGCAGGCATGTGTGTCTTAATGATATAGAACATACAGTAACATGTTAGGCACGTTAATGATGTTCTGCATATTCTTTAGTAATAGTTACAACAAATATTCCAACAAACAGTCCTCCAAATATTGCCTGCCTGTAAATGGTGTGACTTCATGAATGAGAAAATGAGTACAGGAGCAAATGTTAGTTCAAATGGGTCAAAGGCCAAAGTGCATGTATTAGGACACGTCCACGCTAAAATGTCTGTTTGAAAATGTATAACCTTTGCTACCCAGCGTCCATGCTATTCTGGTGATTTAGGATCCCTAAAACAGAGACTTTTTGGAAAACACTGCTGGCCCTGTTTTAGTTTGGAAACTCCAGGGTTGTGTTGTAATGTGGATGGACAGAAACTGAAACGTTTGGAAAACATGATGCGTGTCACTACCCGATCTGTACAGGAAACCCTATTTATACTCATTTCTGTCACCAGTATTTCAAAATAAAATGTGCTTAAGGTTTAATTCAATTGTTATGTCTGGTTTTACAAGTTATGAAATTGAAGATTCAAATGATTTCTTATTCATTTTGAAAAGAGTGTCTCATATATGGTGCTAATTAAATTTTTTTTTTTTTTTTAATTTATTAACAACTTGAAAATGTGAAAATAATAGTGGCAATAGTTATAGTTATAACATACAAAGTACCAGACAGAGCAGTTCAGTAAAAAAGAAAGCTAGCTAGCGTTAGCCGCTGTTAACTTGCTAGCTAATGTTAACCGGATTGGCGTTTATGTTTATTTTCTTTAAATCCCTCCCATAATAAAATGCTAACAGAAGCTTGTAAAATAGCAAGTGAGCTAACAGCAGCTTGCCAGTTCAGTCATGTATTTATTTAATAAGAAATAATTTGAATCTTTTGTTTCATGAATAACAATTTAACTAAATCTAGAACACATTTTATTTTGCAATCCCGGTGACAGGAAGTAGCATTTTCTCACATGCACAGAACAAATCAGGTACAGATCGGGTTATGACGAATATAGAAGCAATATATAAGTTCTTTGGTGACATTGCAGACACCGGCATTTGTTGCCTGATTGGTTCTTATCAGTCACTGTATGTCCTTCCCTGATTTATTGCGCTCTTGTCATGTGACCCTCTCCAGAAGAAAACAAGACGCTGGCCTTGACTCCCAGCTGTTAATTCAACATGGATACTGAAGTACATGCAAGTCTGTCCTTGTTGTCTCTGTTAGCAGCTGTTGTGCAGTTAAATTGAGCATTTTATCATTCTACTACTGACTACATTCACAGCAGGTTGTTAGGTCATGTGATATGGGTTTCAGGCATTTTTAAAACGTATGAAGATCATTTCTGAAACTATGCTAAAATGCTTTTGTGGAAGGAGATCCTTTTCATTGTGAAATGGTCTTGTAAAATGAAAAACATTAAAGTGGACGTAGCCTTACACTTCATTTGAAAGGGAACATCGTCTAGCCTCTGTTTAGCATGTGGCTAAAACACCACCTAAACTACACCGGTACAAACATGGCTCAAATGTAACCCTAACCTTACGAGATTAAGAATGACCTGCTCAGTCATTTGTGCCATTGCATGTCCAGGGTAACTAGCAGGTTTAATCATTCCTATATGTTCTGTATGTTTCCACACGGCTGTATATTAGTAACGTGCCCTCTTTCTCAAACACACACACACAAACAGCGACAGCCCCAAGGTGTCTGTTGACGGCCAGCTGCTAAGTTTAGGGTTACAGACCATCTACATTGCATACGTAGAAGCACATGCACAAACAGAGCTCGCAGTGACTTGTTATGTATCGAGACCGGTGAACAAGTCGATGCTGTTAGTACATGTAACAGAAAGAGATGTGCATGCATAGAAGCCAGACAGCACTTACAGAATACCCTACCGAACATGTTAGTCTCTCTCTCTCATGCCCCGAGGGATTTCATAAGCAGCCATCAGAATATAGAATGACAGACAGTAATGATTGTTTTGCTTGAATCTAATTGGTCCAGACACAATACATGAGCCCCATGACCCTGTTGTTTACATCTTTACCACAGACTGTGTATAAAATGTACCACCTTTACGCAAACATACAAAGAGTACAGTTGCAGCCGTTGTGTTGGGATTTGTCCCGTTTGAGAATAATCAGGGTCTCGAGTTAGATTTGGCTGAATTTGTGTGATATGTGGATTTATAAGATGGCCTTACAATGTAACAAAGAGGAACTTGTTCATCATCAGCACCCTTAAGGGAAACGGGGGGTAAAAAGTGCATGAAAGTAAAATTTCTGTTCCAAAATTGTTTTGTAGAAAAGGCAAGCTGTAGCCAAAATTACTGTGTTGCAAAATGTAATGATAGAAGAGTGATAACAAGAAAGGCAGGTGAAATTTTCATTAGTTTTATTTTCATTTAGTCTTTGAGTTTGGTTTTTGTTTTCAGTTTAGGTAGATGTACAAGTGCACAAGTAGTTTTAGTTATTTTTTTAGTCGCAGAAAACACTAAAACGCAGGTGGAGTTTAGTCAAACATTAAAATCAGAGGGCTTATAATATGTCAACACACATTATCAGCTGACTGACACAAAAAAATTCATAACGGCTGTGTTCATATTCTCTTGTGCCTCCACAATCTTTTTTAGCACCAGCCGCCACTGCCGTCAAATGTAGCACAATGAAAATATTAAAAGTAAAATATACTTGCACTTGCACAAAGTTGACCTCCTCTCCGCTCCGCCAACGAGGCAGAGAGAGTAGTGCTCGAGCGAGAAAAAGCTGTGAACTAGAAAAATCAAATGTTATTTTCAGATTTTTTTCACAGCGATTATGTTCAAAAACACACATACACCCGCCCACACCATCACAAAACTCTGTGGAAATGTTCTAGAAGAAATACAACCAAAGCACACACTTCCCCCTCCTGTCTGGTGTGTATCCAGCCAACAAGTCAGTGAGAGGCGACAGAGGTGTCTGATTGTGTGTGCTTTGCCCAGTGTTTTGTCTCTCGGGCACAAGTGCTCCACACTAAAGGTAGTGCAGTAAGAGAGAAGAATGAAGCGAAGTCGCTTCGTTTTTATATTGTTCTGCCTGCACACGCACAGGCTGGAGGTACAAACTCGACGCCCAGAAACGTCCCAAACACAGCAAAACAAGAGGAAAATAGAAAATACAGGCAGAGGGCAGGGTTTCTACAGGTAAATACACCACCACACACTGGCACAGGGTCAGAAGTGGTCTATATACAGTCTACTACAGTCAGTACAGTCTTTTGTAGTGTAGTCAAATAACAACAACAACTGCAACAAAAAGCCATGACAGCCAAATTGGGGGTTTTCCTTTCCTTTTTTTGCTGATCAGATTTTGTAGGAAATCAGCAATCAAATAAAAGCAAAGCGTTGTTCGGCATTCCATTCTGCTGGTTAGTCAAAGTGAACTCAAAACCAACACAAACCTCCTCACAGACACATTTTCCAGCTGTGTCGAAGTGGCTTTGTTGATGCTCAACCGCAGAGGACTTTACTACTCACATAGAATTATGTTACCACATTGTTCATGTACGCTCTGTATTTCTGTTCTCGCAGGCCACGGCAAGAACCACAAGGATGCGGCATCAGTGCGAGCCACACACCCGATCCCTGCTGCCTGTGGGATTTACTACTTTGAAGTCAAGATTGTCAGCAAAGGTCGAGATGGGTAAGCAGAAACTCCGCTGCCAGCTTTAGTGCACGTTAACTGCTGTCTTGTGTACAGTGACGGCTCAGCTTAAAAAGTTCAGGCCCGTGGATCATTTGCAATGCACTGGCTGTTTTTTGGAATTAAAGGATAGAGTTCTTTAATGTATGTGGCTATATGGAAATATCAGCAAGTAACAACAAACACCAAATCTCTGTTTTGATGTCATTTATCTCATTAGTAAATCTAAGAAGAGACAATAGTGTGACACGAGCATGACAAGATCTCTACTTAAACCCACAGTATGTTGGCTGATATCAAGCTGATCAAATGGAATAACTGTCTTTGAGGGAAAATAATAGCTAAAAAAAATGAAAATTACACCTACAATTGCCTAGTTTGTTAGATGTTCAGTTCCAGATTTATTGATTCTTTACTTCGAGTTTGATGTTCAGTGATCCAGATTTATTTATGGATTAAAGTAGGAACACAAATACGGGTAACTCTTCACTATTGATGATTGTTGATCAAAGGAGTAACTCTGCAGTTTCCTTTGCCCGGTGTTTAGATTTCTGGCTTTCAAAACTGACTTTTTAACCTGTACTCTACGCTGGAACTGAAACTCTTCTCCGTCCTCCCCCCATAAAAATCTCATGTTGCATAATATAATGTTAACACTCCCCGGTTCCAGTTGAGCAGATTAGTGTGAACAGAACAAAGCTGTGGTGTAAAAAGCAACTGCAATGTGGGAGTGTCCGCATGTGAAACTACTACCTCAGTCAGCTGTAAAAAGGAAAAGGCATCCAAATCGACGGTGCTGCTTGACTTCAGGCCTCAGACAGCGATGTGACTGTCCGGTTCACTAGAGCAACAGCAGGACTTAAGAACAATGTACTGATTTTATATGTAAGTTGCAGCATGAAATAATAAAGCGCAATATGTGCATCACAAAAGCTTCAAAGTAGACAGTCATGTCATTCTTACAAAGCAAATAGAAGCAATATGGCAGGAAATACTTTGTCAGTAAAGTCAGTCAGTGAATTCCCACTAGAATAACACATGTGCATTTTTCCAAATATAACTACGCTATAGAAGGAAATAATCCCAACATGATAACCCTTGCTTATTGGTCTTTGGCACTCCAAAAAATGCTCCATACTATGGCCATACTTCTCAGGCTTTGCTCTCTCAAACATCATGGAGGGAAAGCTTAAAGAACAATCAAAATGTACCATATTCAACTGGACATTTCAAAGCGTTCCTCCATGACCAGGAGTACATTTTTTATGATCAGATATTTGAACTTTAAGAAGTCTTCCTGTTTGACTAACATAGGCCTTCCCACGCAGAATGATTGGCGTGTAAATACCACACATGCAATTATTAAGCTGTCTTTGAGAAAGTAGGTGTGAAATCTGCTGGGGTTTTGACATACAGTATGTAATGGAAGATTTAAGATGCCCTTTTCAGCATAGGTTCTGTTTGAAGAGCTGCTCAGTGTCTCAGGATGATTTACTTAGTTTGACTGGAGCAATGATTGTAATCCCAAACAAAGTATGGAGTACAACTTCTGTTGTCTTTATAGTTGTTTACTTTAAGTGGAAAAAATCTATGAGTGTTTCCATTGCTTGAGTAAAAGCTTAAAGCTTCTGGAACTTTGGCTTGAAATAGTAAAAATACATACAGTATATGAGATCAAAGTTGAGTGTCTCATTAAGCATCCACAACACTGAAAGAACATAAACATGCATAAATCTGACAAAACGTAATTCAAAAACAGCTCATTCTGCTGTTTAGAGCATTCCTCAAACGGTGTATTGATTGATTTGATTGACATCTTGTTAGCGAGTATTGTTAGCTACACCATCACTAGGGCTAAATGTGTTATCAAGGTGCTACTTAGATAACCTTAAATATAGTGTAACAACACTCTAATAAGTCAGTTAAATACAACGCATAGATTCAAATTACATTACATTAGCAGATAGATAGCTAGATAGATAGTTAGCTTGCACCTAGTAGCTAATATTTGCTGGTTCTTTTATGTGGGACAACAAACTGGGATATTTTTTTATGATTGGTTTGTGGAATTAATTATGTGGTTTAATCTCTGGTTTAATCACGTCTAATTCAAACCCAATATCAGAAAATGTATAAAAACAATTCTAATTATGTAAAGACCATTGCATAATATGTATTTAGGTTTCCAAACACTTTGAACAAACTATGCGTGCAACTCCTATCAGAAAAACATTTATTTTCATAATGGACTGAATCAAGTTCTTCATTAAACCTGCAGAATCATATTAACTTTTACCAAATTAACACATTTCTGAAAATGGCTTTTAATTCCAGAGTCTGTGACATCAGTGAATTTTCCTCCTTTTACGTCCTTAAAAACCACTAAACTGGTCAAAAAGGTCATCCATTTGGTTCTCGCCAGAAATTATTGCTGAGATCTAAATGATGACATCAGCTATTGTAAAGGCAAGCTGAGACTATGCCCGGTGTCTTCAGCTGACTATATTGATGATTCAATTGAGCAAAGAGGTTTTTCACTAGGCTTTGGTTGGCTTGCTGACATGAAGAGGACGCAGGCCAACCGCTGTGACGGACTCAGTGACGACACCGCTGACCCCTAAGCCTGCTGTCACTTTGGATGTTAAACATTTCAGCTGCAAGTCAATGTGCAATAATTCCTCCATCCATTTTGATATTAAGAGGATCATAGACACTGTTTTTAAGGTTACCGTGACACCCAGCGAAGTATAATTCCAAACTACAGTATATCTGACTAGTTTTCAAAGTTAAAGGTATAATATGTAACATTTCGGCATGAAAATATCTAAAAATGACTTATGGCTTATGTTATATAGCTTGTTGATTTGTGTACTTGCAATATATACATTATATCAAATGTTTGCAATTCTGTTCAAATTCAGAGCAATCCACAAGTTCATTCAGTGTAATGGCCCATTTCAAGTTTGAAAAACCATCCCCAGTTTTGCAAAAAAAAAGTCTGACTGATCCCTGGTGTCTTCTTGAATATTCCCAAAAAACAGCCATTTTAGGTGGGAAACTGTAACAGAATGCTCAACTTCTACTCTGTTTATTAGAGCCATGTGTAATGTAGCCTATAGCGCCACCTTCTGATGATATTACGCAGCCTAGTTTATTCACTCCAATTAAGTTTATGGAAACGCACTAATTTGCATTTTCTTTGTTTTTTTTCTTTTTTGTGACTTTTCAAAGGTTTGAATGAAATTCTCTTGACGTTTTATGGAACGTCACAATATAGACATGAAATCAAATAATGATGAATGTCATTTTAACAACTTAAACTTGTCCATAACTAGACTAAAGTGTATTAACTTTGAAGCAGCCTTGCCAAATCAGGAAGCGCAAAATTGGACAGACACAGTATTTCTGAAACACTCCTGGTGTTGCATGAAGCTGTGCACAGGATGGAACTAAACCATGCCGGAACCATAATACTACGCAGCCGCACCCAGTGGAATCCGGGGGTTAGAATGGAATAACATAATGTGAATATACAACACTAAATGGAATTTGAGCAAAGGTTAATACATTACCTCGAGTGAAAACATGATTTCTGCGTCTGAGTCACGTCAGATTGATCCAGTGATCACACACTACTTTGGGACGTCACCAAGCTACTACAATTATATTTAACGCGATATATATTTCTTAATTTCTTAATTGTCTTTAGGGTTTATTTTGTTTCCATTCTCAGCTAAAATACGTCAGCATTTTCATCCTGTTATGATGTTTGATGCCATCTTTCTTGTCACATCTTTTACATCATTGTCATTGTGTCACATCTTTTAGGATGCTGTCATCTTGTTACGTTGTGACGTTTTGTCTCGTCCTTTACGTCATTTTGGTCTTGTTACGTCTTTTACACCGTGTCTGTTAAGTCTCATGTCATTTTCATCTCTTGCATCTTTCATGTCATCTTGTTTTACCTTTTGCGTCATTTTTGTCTTGTTGCATCATTTATGGCTTGCAAATAATTTAAAACCACAAATGACTGTCTGGTTTCTTCAGCGTTCACTCAGGACCAAGAATCAGCCATTATACTGGAAAGAAATACTGATTTGACTGATATGAAAATGTTTATCGTGATAACATTTTTGACCGTATCACCCATTCCTGCTGTGTGTTAATATTATTATAGGAGTAGAAAACAAACAAACATGCAAATCAATACAGATGCTTAAATGTGAATGCATTCTGCTTAGATTTACCACAGTTTTTCTTCTTTTTGTTGTCGTTGTTATGTGCAGGTATATGGGCATCGGCCTATCTGCCCAGGGAGTCAACATGAACAGACTGCCTGGTGAGTAACATGAAATATATTAACCAAACATAACCGGAACAGACATACAGATAGATACATAGATAGATAGATAGAAACATTTGATTAGATAGACTGATATGGAAATTAATTTAAGGATGAAAGAGTGGGCGGGGGAGATGGCAGAAATTATTGATACGTGAACGGTAGAACAATGGGACGGAGTAATCAGCGAGATGGGGGTGAAATAAGGATTCCCAAGGTCACCCGGCATCAGCACTGTGTATTGTGAGTACTTCATCACGCCAATGTCCAGCAATAATATTGGCTTGCTGGGTTGGGGCCAAGCTTTCAGCCACTTGGAAGTCGGAATGGACGAATGCTTTGGCTTGCTCAGGAGAAAAACATCCCGCAGCGCTCTCTTTGTTCAATATTGGTTACACACAGGACAGTCCGCACAGCATAATTAAGCAGCATTGGAGGGAATGACCAAAACTGTGACCCTGAACTCTTCTAATTATTTATTGGCCCACAGTTCCAGCCCTCTAACCCTACTGGATCAGATTACAATCAGGCATTGACAGTGCGGTGAATTTGTTTGGTTTACTTCAGCCTTCACATCACAGAACAGGCAGGTTTCTTATTCGACGCTAAGGTTGATTATAAGCACTTAGGTATTGTTTTCATTTGTGCTGCAGATATTTTTAGTTCTGGAGTAGTGGGAGACGATGGTTGGGGTTTTTTGAGGCATGAGACAAAAGTACCTCGGATGAAAGGCACGGTAAAAAAAAAAAAAAAAAAAAGTGACAAGAAATGGATTTGTGAGTTAGAGTGTGCAAGTAGCTGAAGAAGTGCCAACATTTATGAGATTTGGGGATGAAAGCAGGTGGAGATGAGGACGTGTGGCATTGCTATAGTAATTGGATGTGGATTGTGGATTCAGTCTGAACAGTCTGACAGCTGCAGATACAACATGTTGGGACATGTCACCATGGTATCAGTGGCAGATGATGTTGACTCCGGTCTGACCTCACACAAATCTGACATAAGACAAACATAGATTGCTCAAACTGTACATTGCATAGCAATGCAATTTATTTTTGAGCCTGAGCCTAAAATAACACCCAAATTACGTAATGAATATTTTAAGCATTTCTGTATGCCTGCTGTAACATTGACACACAGTACAAACAATACAAAAATATGTTGTTAGTCTAAGCATGTTTTGAGTTATGAATTATAGTGTGTTTGATTATTTAGTATCTAATATGACACTAAAACCTACTGTTTTTTTTGACAGTTATCAGTTATCAGCTTTTTTCTTGCTCCAAACTATCATTATCATACCATCCTTTAAAAACCAGCCAGTGGACCTCGAATTCTGTCTGTTGTCCATCTATGTGTTGTTAGCATCAAGGTGCCATTTTCTGAAACTCTTTTTGATTTTGTTGGGGCCGGAGGGATATGCCATCCTCTGACTGCTCTCGTTGCCTTTGTCTGTTAGTTATTTTCAATGTTACTTATTGGTATGAGATGAGAGTTCAAAAGAAAGAGTTAAAAACAAAAAACAGAAAAGGAATATCTTCTTTTATTTCACTGTTCCAAAATCAATTTCCTCTTCCTTCCTTTTTTTTTTTTTTTGGTTTTGAGTTTATCTGTACTCTCATTCCTTCAGCTCCCTGCCCACTGTGTCCCTGTACACTCTCAGCAAACCCACAGACCCACACTCGTACACACACACACACACATCAAATCACACAATGACATGAATGGCTCAGCGTTCTCTGATGACATAGGAGGAAGTAAAGCAGCCATGTAGCGGCCCCGGATCCTGCCTGACTAAAGCTCCCCCCTTGCTTCTCCTGTCCAATCACACCGCTCCTCCTCTGTCCCAACCAATCGTGTTCTGGGGCTTCCAGTCCTGTCTGGGGCCATTTGACCTGCTTATTGACTAGTCAAGATCTGTCCGGTGGCCGAGCTTTGTGGAATGCTGTGGACACCCCAGCGCGGCCAGTTCAGCAGAGTCTAGATCCACACACGCACACACACAAAGATCATTCATTCTCCTCTCTTCTTGATTCACATGTGTCAAATGTCACACAAAGGGTGGAATAGCGTGGAATGGCGCTACATGGACAGACGTGTTTTCCAAACCTGCTCACATTAGTTATGAAAATATTTTTGGTTGCTAGGATTCCACCACAGATGGTCCGTAGTCCTGGTAGACAGATTACTGCTGATTGCCTTAACTCTGACTGACTCAGTGTGTTTGTGTGCCAGTGTGTGTTTGTCCCAAACTCTGTGGATTTATCCATGTGTGTCCTGGGCTGACTGATTGTGTTCATCTTCATTGCACTTGTTTGCATTCATCCCCGGTTTCTTCCTCCACGTTTAGGTGTCTTGTGTCTCCGTGTGCCGCGTTGCACATGTGCCTGAGGAACGCCACATGTATCTTTGTTTGTGTTTATTTATGCGTGTCCCTTAATAGTACAATGTTCTCCACTGCTGACCTCTGCGTCTGATCCTGCTGTGGAGTCCTGCCCATTTCATTAGCATGTTGGAGCAGTGAGCCTGGCTTTAGAGGCAATATCCCTGTCAGCAGATTAATCTAATACCTCACCACACATACACACACAAGTATATCCACATATGCACAAAAGACAACACATGGAAGGACAGAGCAGCATGTGCTTAAGGTAAAAGAAAACACGGCAGTGCACTTAAATAACCTGAATAAACTCAACTGCACGCATTTGGCTCGGGTTAACACTTTTGTATGTACTAACAGATACACATATGCACATATACAAGTACACATCTAATATCTCTGCTCACCCACGACCTACTTTCACTAACCCCGCTTTGCTTTTTGGCAACGCCAGACAAGCTGTGATTGAGGAGAGACACTGACAGACCGGTAGCTCAACGCTGTCCATTTCAGGAAGAGGAATTCCTGCAAAACTACTGCAAGACTCAAAGCCTCTGGAAACCTAAATACAGAATAGCCTAACTATATAGTCTAAGAGTCTATCTTATGCTATTTAAGGTGTTATGTACATAATAGTAGACATAAAAAAAGTCTACTATAGTCTAAGTCTAAAAAGTTTTAGGATTAATTTCAGTCAAAGGGCAAGGACCACATCTCCAAAGTGAAGCCAATCCAGTAGCAAGTGAGTAAAGTGTAATACTGCTGACGGCCACTAGATGCTGGCTTCAAAAAGGCCTGGCTCCCATAGACTTACATTGAACTTCTCTCTAAAAATACAGTCAGTACAAGTCAATATTTTTTCCAGGAGTCATTCTGGTCTCATTCATTTTATTTGGACCCTCTAATAAGTGTTCTGATGGTCCGTTTTTAAATTACTGCTCTGTTAATAAGATTTTAGGGGGAATAGAAGGCTTTGATGTTTGACATGGTGTCGGGCGTGATTGACAGTTCCCTCTCCTGCCGAATCAGACTTTCTGAGGTTCTGGTTTTTAAAGAAAACATATTTCTTCGCTGACAGACAGCTCAACTACAGTTGTGGTTAATAGGTTTCATGTACAAGACCGTCAAATGACTTTGTTATGAAAGTTGTTTGATGGAGCATTAGCTCACCCATCAACTCATGGCAATGGCCAAAATGCAAACACCTGGCTTCAAAACAGCAGTCTAAAAACCAATGGGTGACGTCACAGTTCATCAACTTCTCAAATACAGTCTATGGTTTCAATGCAAATTCAGTATATTGTCATTTAAGTTTGTGTAAACTTTCTGGTATTGGGATTGATTTGGGCATGGTTAGGATGGAGATATATAATGCAATGACTTATGCAAAAAAACAGTCCCAGAAATCCCAAAAGTAAGTTGTCCCACCCAATTGAACTAGCCATTAGCTACTAGATGCTAGCCAAGTATCTATCTAGCTATCCCTAAAACAGAGACTGATAATGTAAGTTGCCAACTGTAGATACAGTTAACTTACAGTAGATACTCTAACTGACTTATTAGCATATTTTTAGATTATGTTTAAGGTTACCTTACTTTTTTTGCAAACAGGTTTTGCCCCAGTGACGGTGTAGCTAATGGGATGTCAGTTAAATCATGTTCTGCCACAACTCATCTTTAGAAACGGAACAGAAAAATTAGCTGTTTTTTGTGTTTGGGTTTCTAATAGGTAGGAATGTTTGTTTTCACTCAGATCTTGGTAGATGCTTAATGAGATGCTGAACTTTGATGTCATACAGGCAATGACTGTGTTTGCATGCACATCAGTATCCTGGTTATTGTGGGGTTTTTGAAGTATCCTGTCTTTGTGTTTGTGCATCTACACACAAAAATGTTTCCCTGTTGTGTCATTTAGCGCCTGCACAGTAATCCACAGCTGTCAGAAACTGGGAAAAAATATATACATGTAACAGTATCCCGGATACTTTCGGAGTACTCCAGTTAGAGTACCCCGGGTTTCTCAAAACCAGGATAAGGTCTTATCTGGATTTGTGAAATCTGGATATGATGTTTACATCATCACCAAACACAAAGACAAGATACTTCAAAAACCCCACAATAACCGGGATACTGATGTGCATGTAAACACATGTATACAGGGATATAAGTAACCAGATTTCTCTGTTTTCCATGTAAATGCCATATCCCAAATATGATCAAAACCTGGAAAAGCCTCATAACCGGGATACTAGTATGCATGTAAACGCAGTCATTTTACTATTCAAATTTCCAGAGGCTTTAAGACACAACAAAACACAAATAAGGAGGATCTCGGAAGCTAATAAATGTAGCAGTTTCCGGTAGTAGAATAATCCTGCTGTCATGTTATGAGCTGTCTGTACTGAAATCACAGCGATGTGCAGTCTTTGTAGACCCCATCTGTATCTTTTACCAGGCATTAGGCAGCTAGTGTGGATTCTACAAACAGATGTGACTGAGATCTATTCTGTTTGTCTGTTAGCGAGGTGTTACATTCAGAGAAACATTTGGGCTCCTCTCTAACATACTGCTCCTGAGGTTACAGTATATACACTATTTTAGCTTTGCTGAGCATAAAGGACTCTGTGTGGTGTCAGCTCAATATTGGCGTCAATATATTTCTCTTGGATAGGCAGAATACAGTTGACATGTAACCCCGCAGAGATTGCATTACATCCTCTTGAGGAGTTATGTATCGACAAATAAAAAGGTTATTTGAGGTCAGACTGTACTGTGTGTGTGTGTGTGTGTTGGCTACGTTTTGTTTTCTACAGTGATTACATGTGAAATTTGAATGGTTCCATTAAAA
>JAPQRN010000022.1:21509299-21537388 GCA_037367275.1 Coranthus polyacanthus | reverse complement strand
GTGTGTGTGTGTGTGTGTGTGTGTGTGTGTGTGTGTGTGTGTGTGTGTGTGAGAGAGAGAGAGAGAGAGAGAGAGAGGGAGCATGCTTTAAAGCACAGTGAAAGTGGTATTTACAGATGGAAAAGAAGACGGCGAGATGAAATAATTGGACAATTGGTGAGAGACAGGAGGTGACACAACAGGATGGCAAGAGAGAGGTGGAGGTGTGAGGATCGATGGCGGTGCGAGCGTACAAGTGACTGCACTGTGCAGCTGCCTTGGGTGTTTTTTTTTTTGTGTTTTTTTTTCATAAAGCAAATACTATCCTGTAGATCAAGGCTTAAGGAGGCCGTGTTATGTCATTGTTATTATGAGTGTGTTTGTGTAAGCTGGTGCGCGACAACATGCTGGGATAATCGACTAATTACAGGAAGTGCACAGCAGGCAGAGACAGACCTACATCTAGGAGGACGCATTGTGTGCCGTCCCCATCCTTGCAGACAGACTATAGAAAAACAGAGATAGTGGTGTTCATTGCAGTGCTCTCAAGACGTCTACATGTGTGATGCATCAAAATCTGCAACGCGTGGCATGCTCATGTTCTGCAAGCTTTACCTTTTCGAGTATATGTATATATGTTTTGACTCTTTCTACGGGTGATTAAAAGCCAATGGGAAAGCAGGATGCTGAGAAGCTGCTGGAGCCTGTAATGCACTAACTAAAATAAATACAACCTTAACATTACAGACCTGATGCTTCCCGGTACTTAGCACAATAACAAATATGTAGCATCTGTCTTATTCCTAACAATCAGGTAAACCCAGAGCCTTCTCCCTGACCTTGGTTGCTACGGAAACATAACCGCTCTCTGCTTGGTAACCTAGTCTTTTCTAATTGCTGTTGTCTTGGCAACAGCGCAACCAATGTAATCCAGAAAAGGCCACAATCCTAAGTGTTTCCTGTTTGCAGCGGCGTTCTCGCCTTCTCGGAGCAGTCTGTAAAACGCACACACATGGACTCATTTAATCATGTGGACAACAGCGCTTTTCCAAAAGTCTGTTTACACTTGTGTTGCAGGAGGAGGATAACACACAAAGGAGACACACACACGCACAAATATATGTAGTGACGACACCTGGATCTGCAGAATTGGTGTGTCAAAGTGTGATTATATATTTAATATTACCTAACACATATGTCAAACTGGGGGCTGGTACGTGTAGACAACGGTCCATATGGTATGAGAAATGGATTTAGTGAGTGGTTGTATTTGTTTTGAGCTGTCATATACCTCTGCACACAATAAAAGTCCATCTGTTCCTTCTCTCTTTTAATATTAATGAAGGAACGACATCACCTGAAGAGTGTATGTGTTTGTTTATGTGTTACATTGTAGTGTGAGGCCAAGGCTACTCTCCTTTAGAATTTAAAGTTATCTGTCCATTTTCCTTACATAACATTAATTAGAAGCAAAAAATCTGATCCCATATGGTGAGTGTCAAGGCTGTGAACAGACACATGTCGATTCTATAGAAAAGAAACTGATTTCAGTTTTTAAAAAAAGGTACATTTTCCTCCCAAGACCATATTATGTATGTGTATATATATATGTATATATACATATATATATACACATATATATATAAGAAACCAGTGATATTAAAATGTATTTTAACTGGTATTTCATTGTAGACTGTGACAAACCTTTGTCAAGCTCAACAATACGGAGTCACATCCACAAATGTCAGTTCAAACTTTACTGAACCATAAGGAAGCCTTATGTTAACCGTGGACTTCTCTGGACTCGGAGGCATCTGAGATGGACCGTCACTCAGTGGAAACGTGGGATATGGTCAGAAAAAACGCTATTCCAGGTCAAGAAATGGACGCCGTGTGCTCTGGACCAAAGATGAAAATGCCTTTGAACTGGCATTTGTGGATGTGACTCTATATTGTAGAGCTTGTGTGAGAAAACCAGGGTTAGGGTTGTTTTATATGTTCGATCTACTAAAGCTCCAGGTAAGAATTTGTTAGATACTTAAATAATTTTTTAAGAGATAATATGTGTCACTTTTTGGCCAAAATTGATTTTCTGCTTCACTCACTAACACTTCTCATTGTTCGCAGGATTTATTTTTAAAACAAAAACAAATTTTTAGTCATCGAAGTATCATTAAACCTTATTTATTCATCAAATATTATTTTTTTAAAAAGCAATAAAATCAGGTGGAAATTCCAAATGATTCAAACTTTATTGACTTTAAACTGAGTAAAATAAATCTTCTTTCATTATTGAAGTCTACATGGTATTATGTAGTTTGATTTTTTTCTACCGGAATGATTAAAATGTAATCAATAAATGATTTAAATGTGTTTAATTCAACTTAATATGTTGCATGTTTGTCAACACCTTTGGTAAATATAAAAGTAAAAGTACTGATTCAGCCCCGTCTCAGTTGTTCACAGTGTAGAAGCTCTTTTAAAGATAGATTTGTTTATTATAGGTCCCATAATGTGCAAAGCCGTGTTATTCTTATGCACTGTGTGTCACTCTTGATGCTTCTTGTTTGGACAAAGTGGTAAAGCAACAACAGTGCAAATCAAGCTGGCTTTACCTGCAATTCTGTTTCATTTTAGTTTGTGTAGCATTGCTCATTTTTCTTTAGCTTCTGAGTTTTTGATGATGTTCGTTCTCTTTCAGACTTCATTTTCGTTAACTCTAATGACCCTGGTTTGGGCCCGACTTCCATCTTTTGCTGAGGATGCGCGCAAACAGAGCAGGAACATCGACGCGGCACTTTTCGCCACAAACTCTTCACCTAAACGTTCATCAGACCTGCCCTTGATGTAAAGCCAAAATACCCCTCTTCCTGCAGTGCTGTTTGTTACTGCAGTTGCCGAAATCACTGCGTCGCCAACACAGGTCCACTCTCCGATGGATTTTAAGAGCTCCTCTAAAAGCAGAGCCGGGAGGTGGAGGGGCATGTGGTTCAAGTTTGCCAGTCAAACTTGTGAAAAATCCTTGATATGGATTCAAGACAGCGGCTTGAAAAAAAAAAGGTCAGAAAAGATTTACTGGGGAGGATTTCATTATCCGCTGGCATATAAAAAGTAGCCAGAATGTCCACTGATGACTGAAGGGCCACAGTTTTATTAGTCCCACAACGGCTGACATGTTTCATTTCTCTGCTTTCCCTGTTCATCTTTTGGCTCCGGTTGGATGTTTGCTGTTGCTCAATTTTCAAATTCCCTTTGTAATTACTCTCATATTTAACAGTCGCTATCGTTGGTTGCTTTTATTCAGAACCAAAAGGGTTTAACACACATACAGGGTCGAGATCATGGAGACAAACAGTCCATAAAAGCGGCTTAGTATTAAACTGTCCACAATCCACATGTTTGGTTATCACATGGCTTGAATGATACAGGAAAAAACACATCTTCTCCCTTTCTCCTAGAGTTTCGTTGCAAGATTTTGACACTTTTTTTCTTTCAGTTTGGGTAAGAGGTGACAGATTAGTCAGATTAGTCAACAACGCCTGCTTACTTGACCACATTCATTACTTTAAAGTTGCCTTAAGCCAGGTATGTGTTGTGTGACTTTTGGGTTGCCCCAGACCCAAGATGAACAAAACGTAGCAATATCTTTGGTTGTGGATAAAAAAAAAACGGTGAGACAGGTTCACGGTGAAAAGCAGAGGACAGGCCTCAACACAACGTAAAAGATGTAACGAGATGAAAGCGGCGTAAAAGACACAGAGAACAGCTTTAATTACAGATCGCTGTTCAGATTCCGTGACACGCGACTCTGCTGCTCTTCTGTGTGGCTTGACAACAGATTTTTTTTTTAATTTAGAACGTTTTACTTAGGTTAGTTATCTACATCTAACCTTTCCTAAGCAAGTTACAGCCATTTAGTGACTCAGAGGAAAAAACTATATTTGCTTCCTTGACAAATCAACACTACCTCCACTCTGTCGGACTTCTTAAATTACGTGGGTAGGATTAATGGTTCAAAGGTTATTAAATGTTTTAGAACAGTCACTATTTTTCGCTGCAGGTCTTCGACAGATGATAATAACTGTGGTCCACACTGGGGTCGGGCACCGACCTTTGATACTGTTAAGGCACTGATCAAATCACTTAGATGCTATCAAAAAATGTCTTATCATTTGACACCACATTTCAACACTTAAGGAGTAAATCTCATTAGCTTTAGCACAAGTTGTATGCATATTTACTGAGATTAAGTTCGTAAGTTATTAACAGACAACTTCAAGTTGTGGTAAATAGGATTATTTTTATGTTGTAAAACCACACTGTTGCAAAAACTACTTACAATGCCGTGCTGTGGATCTGAAAAATAAAACTACATATTTGCACTGGAATGTGTAATGTTTTTTTTTTTTTAATGGAAAAGTGGTATCCAAAAAAAAAAAAGAAAAAAAAAAAAGAATTGTTCTAGAACTGTTATTGAAATCAAGGTATTGGTGTTTTTGAATGATACCCGATCCTAGTCCGCGCTCAAACATAGTATCTGACGGTAATGGGGAAAAAAATAATAAATGAAAAAGAAGCTGCTTCTGAGCTTCTGTAGAAACATGGAGGTGTAACATGACGGACTCCGTGGAGGCGATCCGCTCCGTCTGTAGACATAAACGACTCATTCGAAGGTAACGAAAATAGAACAGGAAAACATCATTCTGAATATTATGTTCCATTTCTGCATTTAAGTCTCCCAAAATCCTACACACTGAACTTTTAATTTAATACAGCAAATAAATGAAGGTAAGTGGTTTTGCTTTATTTGCTCGTGTTACTCAATGTGAAAACACGCACACACACAAAGACCCATTCTCCACCTTTGCCCCCTTCATATCCATCACCTGTTATTGTTATCGACCACACTACTATTGTAACATATAACACTGTAAGAGTGTCAACATTTCATATCAAACGGATTACCACTCGAAGCCATCTGTACAGCTGATTGAGAGCAGCTCTGCACTTGTGGAGTCTCCTGGTGAGCACCGTGAAATCACAACACCACCACCTAATGAGTGGAGGGAGCAGGCGGGAGCGCACAGGGGAGCGCAGGAGAGGGGCTAAATATTGACAGCAAATATTTGATTGAAGGGTAGGGGTGTCCCCAGACAAACACACTCCAAAATCCTAACTCACATTTTTCATGTCAGCGGTGATACAGAGGGGTGGACGCTTCATGTACACACATACACACCAGAGTCTGCACCCCACTGAGACGAATGCACAGATACACACAGTCTGTGTGTGGGTGGGTGTGTGGGTGTGTGGGTGAGCGGTATGTGCGTTACTTCATCTCTATCCCTGACACACCCAGAGGGGATAACACATACACACACACAAAGCACTCTGCATCCTTTACTGCACCTGACTGAGCAGCAGTCGGTGGTTTCAAGTGGAAGTCCGCAGGGAAGGCTTCACAGCATGCCCGACCTAAAAATATGATAAACCGAGAGGTCGTGTGTTAATAAGCAACCGCACTATGACATGAACTGGAAAATAAAAGTAGACAAGCTTCTTTTTTTTTGTGAGTTAATGTCAAACACTGAAAAACCAGAGGCTTGTGTACTTTGTTATGGGGTAAAGAATGTGGTTCGGTGGTATTGGCGGTGAGTGCACCAGGCTTTGTCCTCTGGCTCTTGTCCTTGACACCTCTGCTGTTCCTTTTAACTGCACAGATTCAGCAGCAACAGGTGATCAGAGTTCTCCACCTGCTGGACAAAAAGAACAACTGCATCTTCTCCTTGGCCTACTTTATTATTCTTACTACACTATGAGGACTGCACAGCATTTGTATCCGTTGTCCCAGCTCCCACGTATTGAAGCAATGTCCCACATTTTGATCTTGAAGGGAAGGCTTCCGTCCACATTTGAACAGAATCTGCATAAAATCGGCAAAAGAAAAATTTCTGTTTCCATCCACTACTGTTATGTGAATTTTAGGAGCAGTGTTGTGAACTTTCTTTTTGAAATGTAACAAGTTACAGATTGCTAGTTACTCAAAGTAATGCAACTTGTTACTGTATATTTGGCCACTTTTTGCTTACTTGTCTGACAAATGTTTTAAATTGGACAAAGAAGCTGAAAAGTCCATAAAAACACAGATTCAAACCAACACTGCTGCAATGTTAGAGGCCTTTTCTGATTTTTTTTTGGCCCATTTTTGTTCACTTTGCTGATTTAATGCTTCATTTTGATTTAAATAATTGACAAATTGAACAAAACAAGTGCAAACCGAATTCTTCTTTTCATTCTCAGCAGCGGGAGGATGAAATGCCAAGTCGCGTGACGTAGATCTGAGGACCTAAAATGTACTTGTGTTCTTGTCCAACGACATATTGTGAAAAGATGAAAGATGAAAACATACCCTTTGCCCCACATGTGGTTCGTTGGCATCTGGTCACCTCAACCATCACCCTAATAACAATATATAGAGTAACTACAGCACTACTTATAATATTTACTTGCAATTATTTATTATTGTTGCTAATGTTTTCTTAATGTATATTACATTAACCGACTCAAGGCTGAACACTGTTCTCTGGAAATGGTCCTGATCTGACCTGGTGACCTTCCAGTGACAGGGTTAGGGTTAGGGTCGCTTATTGTGTCTTATCTGTCTTCTCCTTCCTTGTTGCCTTCTCCAGCAGGATGATCAACTTAAGATGGTGATCAAACTACACAAATGAAAGCTGAGTTGTGTAGTGCGAATATTTATGGATACTGTAATCTTGGTTTTCCCCGGTTCTCTCACTTTGTCTTCCAGGCAGTGGTGGAAAGTACAGATTTGAGGCACTTGTACTTCATTTGAATTCTTTACAAAGTTTTTCCTAAAACTCACATCGCAATCATTTCCGATTGCGATACGAGTGACCATTTTAGCGGGAATATTAATTTGTGCATCTCATTTTCACTGAATAAAATGTGAAAAATAACAACGATGCGATTTTTGCTGGAATCTGTAGAAAACAAGCGTGTTCCCTTAAATCTGGAGATTCTGGTTTACAGACTCGGGCATCTCTGTAGCGTCACAAAGCTTCATTTCTAATCACACACTGTAACACACGCCACCTTTACCCGAAAACACGGCCAGATTGCGATTTCAATAATGCACTTTGATGAACTATTCCGCCCTACAACGTGTACATAACAAGTAGGTCTAACAAACAAAACAGTGTCAGTGTGTGGCATTGTGCATTGTGTAGAATTATTAAGGTGGGGAAACATAAAACACACCGCGACCAAGAGACTACAGCTTCATCCAATATAAGTCTGCAAAAATGTACTGAACCTCTCTTACCTCAACCATTTCTTTCCCCCCCCCATCTATAGAGTCTGCATGTGTATGTTGACAGCCTCGGTAATCACCATGTGGGATGAGGAAAGAAGTGGGTAAACACTGACACGATCACACAACTCCACGTGTTACAACCTCTACGTCGTCCACCCGTAAAAGAAAAACACACTTTCCTCTCTAAAAACGCTCCAGGTAGTCGTAAAGTAAGTAGTTGTTTTGATTTGTTTAGCTAACGCCAACGAAGCCTCTTTTTTCTTTTTTTTTTTTTTATTATTATTATTTATTTTTGCCCTGAAGTGAAGTGACAGACGGAGAAGAGACGAGAGCGAGGCTGGTGACGTCGGAGGTCAGCTGACAGGTTTGTTTTGCTTGCTCGAGCCCGTCCTGATAAAAACAGAGCCAGAGGAAGGAAGCGACGACGCCGCAGCCTCTCTGAACTAGCGCTCGCTAGTTACTATTTTTACCATTAAGCTAACGCCGCCGCGACCACGAAGAGTTTTATAAGTCGTTTTTAGCTTTTTTTAAAAAAAAAACAACAACATATATTTCTCCTTTGATACTGTCGCTACCTCCGTTTTTTTTTTTTTTTTTTGTTTTTTTAATCAACTGCCAGCTGACTTTGACGCAATATGCCTTCAGAAAAAACCTTCAAACAAAGGAGGACATTTGGTAGGTGTTATCGCAGCTTGTTTGACCCGTTTACACACAACTCTCCTGCTTTTTTGTGTCGTTTGCGTAGCTTCTGGTGTGAGGCTGTAGCGCTCTCTGAACTGTACGCGAGTGAATTACAGCGATAATGTGGATAGGCCATGTAGCAGTCAGTTATTATCCCAGCGGCGAGTAGGCTGTTAGCGTTCATTTCGTCCAACAGTCGGAACTAGCAATTCATGAAACTAACAGTCTAGTCTGGTAGTACGTGAAAAACACCGACGGGATGTTGTGTGTGTTAAATGTGCTGCTCAGTAACGAGAAGACCGCCGCCATACGAAGGTCTGTGGTCATATGTCAACCTGTCCGAAAATAAGAGGCGAAATGTCCTGACTTGTTTTCTCAAACTCTCATACGTATAAGTGAATTGAAGTGAACATGGGGTCGGTGTTTGCTGCGGGCCTGTCTCTGTGTGTGTGTGCGTGTGTGTGTGTGCGTGTGTTGATTTGTGTCAGCGCGGTGGAAGAAAACAAAGTGGTGTCGAAATGCGGAGCAGAGCAAAGAGAGAGCTGCAGGATTGGGGGATGGGACAGTTTGTGGATGAGAAGAGTTTAAGAAAGGGGGGAGAGAGAGCATTAAATAGTAGCTTAACGGTTGGTTTACTTGTGTTTCATGATGTTTGAAGGCCACAGCCGCGACGCAGATAATGGTTTCGGTTACGTTTCGCCGAACTATAAGATTGTAGCTTTGTCATTGTTACACTTTTGGTGTATGTCAGTGTTTTTTACGAATAAGAGGAGGCTACAGCGTATCAAAAGTTCACTTTTAACAAATAGGTTTCACAAGGTGACTCGGCTTCTTTTTCGTCTCAGTGTTAAATGGGGTAAGGTGTTTCAGTTTTTAGTGTTTTCCTCCCATGACTAAGAGTAACCGACTTCCGGTCTAACGTCACGTTATTGGTCCAAATTTACACCAACAGAGCACGTGAGACGTAGCCACCGCAGAGAAACATTGGGTCACGTGCTTTGAACACGGTTTCGGACCTTGCTACCGTGTGGTGTTGGACGTACTTTTATGTTTTTACCTGTAATAGTCGTGTTAATACCGTGACAAGCGTTTTTAGGCACAGTTAACAGTTGGTGTCGAGTGAGAGTATGACCTGTTTAAATTAGTTAGTTGCTTTTAACATTATCAAACATAGTGTACCTGTTTTAATCTCCCCCCAATCACCGTTATCTGAGCCGCCATGTTTGAGTAAACACTTTTTAAGCTACACAATGTTCATGTCATAAGGCCTGTGTGACTCCACTGGGTCTAAACCCGAGTTCAGCTTCAGTCCTTGTGTGTGACAGTTCAAGTTGCGTATCTGCTCCGATAAGTCATAAAATGACTCAGGAAACCACAGGGAATCTTCCAGTTGTGCTTTGCTGGTTAATTCCCCTATTATGACAGAACAGAAATATAAAACGCTGGCTTTTAGACTGCTTCCCTGTTTAGATGGTTTTTGTTTAATCCAAACCTGATGACTCAAAGGCCACTTGTTGCTGGGTCTGGTCATGAGAGACACAGAGCTTCCCTGTTTTTAGGCAGCGGGCTCATCTTGATTGAAATGTAATCATGGAACAATGCCCCGCATTTTTTTTTTTAGTTTACCATTGAAACATAGCCCTCTGGAAGATAAACATTTTTCATTTGGCAGCAAAATTTAATCAATTGGTTGAATTACATATCCTAACAGTTGTCCTCTTGGTAAACATTTTTAGCAGCGTGTCACAAGACAGGACAACGGTAGATTCTACTCTAAACTTCAGCTCACTCTTCTAGTCTTTTATTGTTTCGTTTTTACTTTTTTATTACACTTCCTGTGTGCAAATCCATGTTCAATATCTGTTTGGTTTGACTCGATCTACACACACTTGTGAACACATAAATTAGGCAGAAGTGAGTGGATCATTATTTTTGTCTAAATTCTGCTGATTACTGTGTAACAATGTGGTTACACAATAAGTGGATTTTAGGAAATCCCATTATGTTTTCACCAGAGAGCTCAAGTCCGCTAGTCCACACTTAATTCACTTATTGTCCTTTTATTTATGTCTGTGTTTTATCTCTGTGTTTCCAATGTCTCTGTGCAGCACTTCAGTCAACATTTATTGTTTTTCAGTGTACTTTATGAATAAACGGACTAATCTATATTAAATGTATGAAGCAGAGCTGACAAAAACATGTTCCAACACCATCACAAACCTGTTGAACCACATTTTATAATAGCAAACATCACTGCTCCTCACCTGACATGCAGCAAATACATTAATGTACCATGTACACTATGCAGTGCACTTTGCCTGTGGTTTTTATACATTAACTTCATTTTATGGTTGCCCCTCTTCCTCCTTTCACAGTTTTATGTCTGTGCCTGGTTTAGTTTTCGTATCATTTGTGTTTTATTTGCATGAGGTCGTTGTCTTGACCTGTTAATCTGTCTGTTTGATAGTACGTGCCTGTTAACCTATGTGTTTTTCTGCCCCACAGAACAGAGAGTAGAAGATGTCAGGCTGATCCGGGAGCAGCACCCCAACAAGATACCCGTAAGTTTACAAGAAAACAAGTCCTCCAGGAAATAAACGTCAGCCTGATGTGCAGAGCTGCACACAGGAAGACATTTTATGCAGTGGTAAATGTAACCACGCTTCCTGGTTGTGCTCTGACCTGTCTGTAAGGTATTTCTAAATGTCATTTGTTTTTTTTGTTTTTTTACGGTCATTGTTTATCTGACAGGGACAATACATGTAAGCATCGTTGCATTGTTACATTGAAACAATACGCAACATGCAGATCACCGCATGTAGGACCTCTAGCTGTAGCTAATTTGCAAACCTTTTACGAAACAAGACTAATGTAAGCACTGAGACTGAAAAGAGAGCTGCGCGATTTGGTGATAAAGTCATACTGCGATTATTGTGGACAATAATGCAGTTGTGATAAACAAATGGTATCATGAGTCTACTTTCTTGGTTATCGAGAAAAATGCACAGATTACTGATCGTTTTGAAATCCTTTTTTTTTTTTTTTTTTTTTTTTCTTTTTTTTTTTAAAAAAACCTTCAAAAAGTGACTTTCATTTTGCATGTTTTACACAGTGCTTCTCTCTGCTCAGTGTCACTGAATCTAAAATATCACCACACAGCAGAGATCGTGCTTAGTGTTATTTATTTTGGCTCTTTGGCAGCCGTTTCAGCTGCTCTATACACCACACAGTCATGTGACCATACACTCCACAAGCTTCACTTTCTAAACAGAGACTGATGGGCCATTTCTTTATTATATGTGCAGATAATAAACCGATTCCACGCGACCAGAGAATAGATTGTCGCATTCACGCATGCACATTTTTTATTGAACTAAATTACAGCCTTTTGCAATCGTACAGTATAATTGCACAGGCTGACATTGAGATTGCGATTAATAGAGCAATCATACAGGTCTAAACAAAACTGGCACAAAAACTAACAATAATCAAAGATACACTCTTGACACAGATTAAGAAACTAATGAAAAAACACAGGATAGGAGACTAAAATATAGACCAACCTACTCAAACAACCGGTGCCAACAATACCTGAAACAACAGTGACTAAGTTTTCAATTCAATTTTATCTATATAGCCCAATATCACAAATCAAGGATTCACCTCAAAGGGATTGACAGTCTGTACAATATGCAACACCCTCTGTCCTGTTCGAGTGAGGAAAAACGGCCCAAAAAACCCAGCTGGGAAAAATGGTAGAAACCTCAGAAGGAGCCACAGAGGAGGGATCCCTCGAAGTGACAATTAACAACAATGATTCCATGATATATCTTTGTGTTCACAGATATACCTTTACTTAAGCCATAGTTCGGCCCTAGTAGTGGAAACGTCATGGTCAGTTAATGTTTTTATTTTTGATGGCAAACCTGTGGTCCTTTAGCAGAAAAGAGGGTTCACAGAATGTCATTTTACTGGTTTGCAGTTCTCACGTATTGCACCCTGTGTGGTGATTCCTTTTCGGTTACATTTTTCAATTTAAAAAAAATAAAAATAAAATAATTTAGTTTTGAACTAGAGGTGGGTTTTTTTAAGCTTGCAGTGGCTACAATGGGTGGGACCGTATCTTTTTGTTTAAGTCAGCGGTTTGTCGGCTCTTAGCAACCGTAGATGAACACACACACACACACACCTCGTGTTTCACCTGCTGGTCTTATCATTTTGAGATAGAGTATCACAGCAGCCTTCCATCTGCCGCCCCATGTAATGCCTCATCTCAAACGCATCCCTCTTTGTGTGTGTGTGTGTGTGTTTCCTGTGTGCTCTCCTGGGGCTATAAACTGCCATGTCATGGTAAGTGTTGAGACTGTGGCAGATGCGCTGTGTCATTGTAATGTAACTCTATCTAGGCGGCCTGTGGGGGAGCAGAAGACTGCATGACAGACTGATTATAGGTCTCAGACAGGGCCTTACTTCACACAACCCTGCAGCTTCTCCATTCATGGGAACAGCAGGGCAACACGTTTCAAAATAGATTTTAGCAATGAAATGCTTTTAATCATCGTCATTACAATACAGAACCTGTGTCACAATAAAAGATGCTGTAAGGGTGCATTATGGCAGAGGTGGCAGAAGTGCACACATTCTTTACTCTAGTAGAAGTACAAATACTAGGAGTGTTTTTTAAAAAAAAAAAAGACCGAAAAGCAGACGCACTGATTCAACTTCTTTACTCAAATAAAAGCTCTGAAATGTACTCAGAGTACAAAAATAAATAACAGCATTTTTAGTGGCTGTTTCTGTACAAAGACTATTCTTACTTTAAATAAATGTAAAAAAAATAATACACTGACCATAATGAGCGTTAATTTCACTCCAATGTGCAAATCAGTTTTCAGTATCAGCAACAGAATTTGAAACATCATGTTGCCTTTTCTCCATGATCTCAGGTCTCCCTTTACTGTCTATTTCATCTTGTTGCATCTTTTATGTTGTTTTCATCTTGTTATGTTTGTCGTGTGTGATATACAGCTGTTACATAGATATATAGCTGTTTTCCTCAAATGCATTAAAACCAAAGTGACAAATAGTACGTAAGGAGCAGAAAGTACAGATATTTGTGCTAAAATGTATAGAGGAAAAGAAAGAAAGTTGTCAGAAAAATGAATACTCAAGTAAAGTACAGAAACGCAGTACTTTAAGCATGCTTAAGGATTCATACTAGGGAGTCATTTTTAAGATATCTGTTAAATCTGTTCTCTGCAAGTTCCCCCATCTGAGACCGGTTACAGTGATAGGTTTATCAGAGCTTATGTAAGTGTTCCAGCTCAATAATGTTGTACTTGTTTAGCTTCACATCACACATGTACATTTATGTTTGTTTGGAAGGTTGAGGTTCAAAGCTGTTGGGTTTTTTTTTGTTTTTTTTTACTTCGGCAATATCCTGGAGCTTTTTAATGTAAAACCTATTATTTGTCAGCAGATGTTGAAGTAGATGATATTTTCAAGTTCGAAGCTGCTGCAGCCGATAAAGATCATGTGATCTAAGAACAGTTACTAAATGGACTCCTAAAATATTATTTCCCAAATTGTTATCCCATATCATAAGCTTTGAGGTCTAAATATGTATATTTAAGATGTAACAGTATATCTGAGTATCAAAGTCTATATATATATATAGATATATTATGAACCTTTTCACATGTGCAAATCTGAATTATACCCAGTACTTGATTGGTTTGTAGACAGGCTTGTCGTCAACTCAGCAGGTAGCCTTTTCTGTTTGAATGGAGAAAAAAGAAAAATTCGAGTGCTTTTTTTGTTGGACTATATTTCTTTCAAACTTTGTCTAGTCCTCTCCCCACGTGGTATTGTAGCTCATTGTCCTTCTTTCCTTCATTTCTTTTTATTCTTCTTCTGATGAATGGCTGATGATAGCCTGCCATAACTTCCTGTAATTGGTCCAAAATTCGCAACCGTTCATAAGTGTTTTCATGCTCGAAATGGACCGAACCATGTTTCAGTTTGATCTGGACTGAGGGTGCTTTCACACCCACCTCGTTTGGTTTGGACTTTCTCAGTTTTCAGTTTGATCTGAACCAAATGTGCCATTGTGAAACCTCCCCCAGACCACAGAGCGGACCTTTTTGTCCAACAAAAAAGAGGTGATCTCCATCAGGATCAAACAGGTCCATGGGTTGGTTCATTTACAGGGTCCAAAGACTCTTTGGATGGTTTGGACTTTCCGTCTTTGTGATGAAAGCCACAGGATGTAAAGTTTAAAATGAGCTGAAGCTAAGAGGCAAAACTGGTGCTTTTGTTGGAAACTAGCCCTGTTACGTTAGAACAATAAATTAGCTTGTTCTTGTGTTTCTAAAAGTTCTTTGGCCAAATTAACAACATCAGACGCACGGCTGCAATTTTGGTTCAGATCAAATCGAATAGATAGAAAATCTGGATCCAATGAGTTCAGTGCTGAGTGCCCCATGAGAAGCTTCTGTCTGTTTAATTGATCATCATGTTGATGTTGAAGTTCCTTGTGTTAGCATAAACACTAACATAAACAAAAGCATTGAGAGGAATTCCATGGTGAACGTTTGCTGCTCTTATTGGATGATGCAGCAGAAGAGACATGCAAAGTAGTGTTTTCACTGTGCAGACAGTCTGACACTGTTTTCACATTCATCTGCTGAACGGGAAACGTTTAGTGTCAGAACTCATATGATGTCTAAATGAAAGATTCAGTGTTTCAAACTAAAGCGATTTTTCTATGTACAGTCAGCACATTGATATATAATATATACCTTTTTATATTGATCGATTGAAAATTCAGCTTCAAGGACAGAGGGGCTGTGATCTTTAATTACGCACCATCTGATACGTGTGCTTCATTCCTCTTATTGATCTCAGATGCTTTAAAAAACAGGACAGAAAGTACAGTATCGGTGATGGCTGTGTCTGTTTCCTGCAGGTGATCATTGAGAGATATAAAGGAGAAAAACAGCTCCCCATCCTGGACAAGACCAAGTTCCTGGTGCCAGACCACGTCAACATGAGTGAACTTATCAAGATTATCAGGTACAACTGTGTTCACACCGCGAGCCTTAGTGCAAAGTCAGGTTTATTGTTAAGATCTGATTTCTTGAACATCTTTTTTGTTTGGCTGTTGACATTGTTTTTTAAGTGTGGCCAATATCAGACTCCAGTATTAAACTGTTGATGGTCCTGAACTGACCTGCATGCGTAAAACAACGAGATGTCACACACAGCATGCCGATATACTGACGTAAACACGGAGGTTATGGTTTCATTTATAAGTTGGTGTGCAGTGAAGATTCATGATATAATGAGGATGAGGATAAGAGAGCCACATTCTTTCACTAAGTGACTCCCACCAGTGCAGAAATGTGCAAAATGTTGATTTAGTGTGATGTAAAAGTTGCAATAATTGACTTTTCAGACCATATACTGTATATAAAGATGGACACTGTGACGTCTCCATCTCCCCCTGGTGGCTGGTTGCAGTATAAGTCATAAAGACCAAACTAAAAACTCAATGAACACGTCCAGTAATTTTTTTCCAGAAGGGATTTGTCTTTTTAGGTAGATTTCACGAGACTGGTTTGTATTGAAACCCATCAATGGGACATCCTGTCCTGATGTCTCTACTGTGCAGATTCTGGCTCCAAATTACTTCACACAAGCAGCTTGGCAGCTCCCGTGACTGCAGGGTTTGGCATAATTTTTCATAGAGAGGCGAAGTCCCGGCCCTCCAAATGTGCCCCATGCGACTTTACTTTGGGAAAAAATATGTAGTCAGTGGCGAGAAAACCTTTTTTATCCTACAAGCCTAAAACTTCACAAAATGTCCCTGCAGATGACCAGACTTGTGGTGGTTTTTACCTCTTTTTAATAGTTCTTCATTCATTCTTGAAGAATGAGGTGATAAATGTAGTTCACACAAAACTAAATGATACTTAACTATCTTTACCATAAACTACAACTTTATTGATTTGCAAAATGATTGAGAAATATCATATATGTAAATGATGGCATAATTCAAACAGATCAAAAAAATTATTTGTCATTATAAGGTCCCATGGGGCTATATAGTCTATGGTTCACACTGAGATTACATGAGAAAAAAATCAGATCTGTATCTGATATGATGCATGGAAGTCCTCATGTTCTGTCTCCCCTTGTCCTCCTCCTTCTCCTTCTCCTCACCCCATCAGGAGGCGCCTCCAGCTGAACTCCAACCAGGCTTTCTTCCTGCTCGTTAACGGCCACAGCATGGTCTCTGTGTCGGCGGCCATTTCTGAGGTGTATGAGCGCGAGCGGGACCAAGACGGCTTCCTCTACATGGTGTACGCCTCCCAGGAGACCTTCGGCACTGCCACGAGCACCCAGTGAACAGCCTTCCTTCATCTTACACCTGGCCGGCGATTGGACAATGGTAGTTTTTAGCCCCCACCCCCTTCCACGCTCCCAGAAGAGCAGAGTTTAAGTAGAGAAATCCCCAAATCTGACTTTGACTCAGGCCAATAGAGTCCTGTAGTGTCCGTCTCTGCTTCTTTATTGTCTCTCTGGTGACTCATGTCAGCTGACATGGCTGATTATTTTCAGTGTTGTGCTTACATGTCTCCTAGACTGTATTTATGTTAATGTATATACATTTCATGTAGCGATATTACATTAAAAAGGTGTAGCTTCACTGCTTGTCTATATATACATTAGCCAACGAACAACGCCAACACAGGCCCAGTGCATTCTGGGGGTAAAACATGCCCAAAAACAGCCCCAAACTACTTTTGCCAGACAAAAAATGAAGCAGAGATGGTCCTTGTTAATGCATCTCTGCTCCGTGTCTCGTCACATTCCCTTTACGGGCCTTTGGTGTTTTGTTTTTGTTGTTTTATTTTATCCTCCCTGTCTTGTAGCCTAAAGCATCTTCACTGTAACAAAAAGATGTTTGCTCTTGAAACGGATGATTGTAGTTTGCATTAATGCCTTGGTGTGTTATGGCTTCGAACGTAAAGGGGTTTCCGATGAGTGTAGCCAAGCTGACATTGGACGCACTACAAGGAGTGTGGTTTGACTGCATGTGTGAATGGATCACAGAGGACGGTGGTCTCTGTGCAAATGCTGATATGAGGGCGAGGGACGGGTGTTTGCTTAAAATACGATGTTCTATTGTTTTCCTCCTTTATTTCTTTTTGTCCCGATGGAGCAAACTTTTAAACGGAGCGGGTTGAACATGCATGAAGAGGCAAACAGAGCAGAGTGACGAGCATCATCTCTGAAAATCTTGCTGCCTTTGACCCACAGGGCAGATTTCCCCAAGAGCTGTCACTGTCGTTCACAGCGTCATCACTGTGGGGAACACAGAGCAGCCCAGTGAGTTTTTTAAGGGCTGCACACGTTTAGAATATCCTGTTCATCTGCACACGGGTCCTTTCTTTCCGTTTGCTCCGTGTGCTTCTCCTCCCTCGCTCCCTCACTATCATCTTAACAACATTTAGCTGCTTTTATATCACAGTATTTTATCATTTAGGTTCTTTTTATTTGTTGTGATTTATTTTTACTTCCTTGTACATGTCGTTAACTCTCGCTGTCTACAGTATGTAAAGTACAAAGGTGACTTCTTTTTTTTTTTTTTCTGACTTAGTGAAAGCCACTGTGTGTTTGTTACAGAGGGGTGGAGCATTTGTTTCAATGCTTTCTTTTTCTGCCTGCTCCTCTGTTTCACATACACATCATCATACAGCAATATCACACAGCCTCCTCATGTATTTATGTTAGTATTTTGTAAACAATAAAAGGAGAAAAAAAAAAACCAACCCACTAATTGTGATATGTTTGTTATTCTTACAGCAGCTTCCAAAAGCGATTACACCCTTAATTTCACTGTAACTTTCCAAGCAGCTGCTGCATTAAGAAGCACTCGCCTGAAAAACTGCTCTTCTGCAAAACAAAAACAGGACGCATCACAAGTGTTTGACTGGGTTCGTACCAGGCCACTCCTTCAGAAAGGCAGTGGTCAGCTTGGAGCGACGTTGTAGGTCATAGTCATACTGAAATATAACTCTTAGCCCAAGCTTTCGCCAGGAGCGATCGTCCTCTCCTTCAAAAATGTTACAGTACACGAAGTGGTTAATGGTTAACATAGTTGTGTTAATTCATTTGAGCCCCAAACCATGTTTGACTGGTCTTCAAAACATAAGCTCTTCCTCTACATAAGGTTTCTAATTAAAACTATTGTTGGACTTTTACTACAGTGGCGGACAGCAAAGGAAGAAAGATGGCAGAGAATAGCAGACTGACCGAACACACAAGTAGCCTAAAATATACTGTACATTTAGTAACCAGTGCTTTTAACAGGTGGTTAGTGTTCAAGGCTTGTTCCTGCTTCCCCCTAGTGGTCAAAAATTATATTGTAGTTAAAAAAAAAAAAAAATCTCACAATGTGCTGCATTGATGCAAACAGAGAACATTTTATTATTCCAAAAACTTTTTTTTTTTTTGGATAAAACAATCAAGTTTTAAAACAAAATAAGCAATATAAAATCTGATCTACAATTGAACTGGATAATTACAGTATGAACCGCATTTAAAATGTATGCAAAACAAATAATCCAAAAGCCCGTTTCACTAACACAACATGCACGCTGTAGCATCAGTTTATCTGACTCTACGACGAGACTTAAACAGTCAGCCTCATCTGGCTTTGATTGAACTAAACAGACTAAACAGATTTAAACAAGTAAAAACACAAAGGAAAAAAAGTTACATGTAGAAAGGTTTCACAAGAAGGTCTTTGGTATGATCTGTGAAAGTGAAAAATGAAATCAAAACACCATGTTTTGTTTTTTTTTTTTCTGTGCAACGGTTGGAAAAGAAACGTGCTGTTATTGTGCACTAGAGACAGATCCTTAACACGGAGCTGAACAGGAGACAGCTGACTGATACTGAGCTAAACATTTCTATGAAAAAGCACATTTCATATTACAGTACAAAAGCACATTGTTTGCTTATTTTAAACAAGCAGAAATTGCTATAAATTCCAAATGTTCAGTATCAACCATTTTAAATAAACATCCCATGTCCGTATCCTGTGCCCTCCAGGGGTACAGATTGAGTTTCATCTGAAGGACCAGCTGTCCTCGTGTCTGTAAAACTCCGGGTCCTGCCCAGCAACTCACGTACAGTCAATGACTTAAATACACTCCGACATGTTCTACCTTAGACTCTTTTCCCAACCCTTCAAATTCAATAGTCCTGAATTTACACAAAGATTCGTGCACAAAGATTGTACGTGCTCATTACAAAAACGAGGCTGCTCCGTTTCTCCTGGAGTGAGATCAAGTTTAGGATCAACGTCCAGGCCGCTCCACGTTCTCTCACGTACATGAACAGTGTGAGAAAGTGAAACATTGGCGAACTTAACGCAGAGAAAAATGGCACTTTTGAAATGAAATGTTCATCTTTTCCTAAATGACCCCAGCGACATGAGCATATGACACAAACGGATTGACATATTTCACTCCAGTCCTGTTCAGGAGGATCAGAGAGTGTTTGGCACCCGAGGCGGTTTTGCTGTCAGACTGGTCCAGAGGTAGAGAGGCTGCAGATCACCTGTAAGTAATGGATTCAGCTCCAGACATCACTGACTGGGCTTCACACAAGCTATTAATATCTGATATCAAAAACTACTGCTGGTTGTACTTTTTAACCCTCATTCTTTTCACCCTAACCCTAACTCTAGCTAAAGGTTAGGCTTATATAACAGGATTGTGAGGTCAATATGCATGTACTAGACTTCATCTGAAACAGAACGTCTCCTAGTTTCTCTGTTTAACATGTTTGCTGAACGCGACCTCAACTGCACGAGTTTAAACATGGCTCAAATGTGAATTAACCCTAAAATGCGTCCCCCGGCGGATGTTAAAGAGGTTTTAAAAGAAGTATTCAGATGACCCTCGTTGACACCAGTGATGATAACAACTGTTCTGATGCAGTTAACTAAAGCGATGAAAAACCATACGGTAGCACTGCTGGCTGTTCTTGTTAGCATCTTGTTGTCACAGGACATCGCGGAAAACGTTTACACATATACTTTTCATTCATCTGGGGCTGTGTTTGCCATCATACTGTACGTAGGGCTGGGTACTGAACTTGGCCGACACCGATGCTTGAAATATCAACGTGGCCAACAGCTGATGCTGATACTGATGTCTTTTATTTGTGTTTATGTTGTTTTGTCGCTAACCACTGACACGTTATCCATTATCAATGATCTTGACTTAAATGAACTATTTAGTGTCCACACTTTCTTACCATCAGAGACACACTGGCGATTCAGACAAAACACTCGATGCTGTGGCTGAGCTGTATCAGACATGGAGCTCGTACAGCAAGCAAATAAACATCAGCCTCAGCCATCGCTGAATGTCATCTCATTTGACCAATAGGCCCATGGATGTCAAAAAGACGAGACCACTTGATGTGGGACCTGCAAATGATCAATCTAGAAACAGGGTACATAGTTAAACAAAATCCATTGAATCTGGTTTTCTTTTCACCAAAAACCTTACTGTAACACTGTGCTGGGCCCCAAAATCCACACTACGTACTAGTTGTAACCAGGTTTAAGTCAGAAACAGACCAAATTAAGTACAGTCGGAACAGTTGGACACTGGACAAACTAAAGACAGTGGTAGGGACTCTCCTATGATATGATAATACTTAAAAGACATAGAAGAGACACTTAAGCTGCAAAACCAGTGGTGAGTGAAGGTAAAACAGTTCCAGGGACACCTCCAAACAGAAATTCACTATGTGGGATCATGTAAAGCGAACAGGTCATTATTATGAGTTAAACCTGATGAATGAGGTCTTCATCACCTTACACAATAATGACCTGCTGCTTACATGGCTACTTACTAAAGAAACCAATGATTTGACACAATATGTTAATACAAAAATGATTTGATTGATTTTCAAATGATTGTCTTCCACTGAATAACATTACATTCTATGGTTGGAACTGCATAAACACAACAACGTCCTGTTATAGAGAAATAACAGACTGTAGACGCCATCACTGACCAATCGACAAAGCTGTGAAGTTATTGTTGTTATTTATAGTATAATATATAAACTATATATACTTACATATACGGTTTAAATATGACGTATACATAGTAGAGCTTGTGATATCATTTTATATTGCAATAAATATCATTATTGTGATATACATTTTTCTTGTGTCTTTAGGGTTGATTTGGTTTATATTGTCAACTAAAACACTTACAAAATGTTCCAGTGTTTTACCACCTACATTATTTTAATTTAAATCAAAATAAAGAAAATTAACAAAATAAGCATAGAATTTTTATTGTCCCTTTCGTAAAACGAAACAAAACGAAAATGTCTTTCAACTAATTGTTATAATGCCTTGTTGCATCTTTTACGTTGTTTCCTATATATACCCATGACTGAGAAGGGTTAGGGTTAGGGCCTTTTACTAGAGAAATGATGCTGATAGTCATGTTTGTCTTTGAAATGAAATGAAGCAAAGTGAAGTGTACAAATCCCTTGCTCTGCTTGTTGCTTATGTTTATTTTAGAGGAGATCTGAGGAAGTGTGAAACCCAGTCTGATCACACGCACTAACCGTTCCTTTCACCTTCATGCCATCTGTAACCTTCTGTCTCTCTGCATTACTCCTGCTCTGCAAGCGATACAAAGTGGTGTAAAGAAGAGGATAAAACAGGTCCTCAGACAACAGAGTCCACATTGTACCCAAAGGCAGGCTGGTCCGCTCCGCGGCGGCCGCCTGCTGTGTTCAGGAGGAACATGAGGTACAGTTGGTTTTAGGACCATGGCGGTTCAGATCCGCTGGTGTTTCTCTTGGTTAGTCCCCTGAGTCCTTGCTGTCAGCGTGAGGAGTGTACTTCAGTCGAAACGTCCCTGTGAAACACCACAGAAAAATACAATGAGCTTGAGCCTAAGATTACTAGAACTTCTATGATTGATAAAAAAAAAACAATTGACATCACTTTTATGAATATTGTATTGACTGTACCACACAGAGAAATATGGCAAGCATTCAGAGAAATACATCTAGTATGTGATTCCCAGTGTACATATATATAAACCACAACACACACAACACACAAGACGCATGTTTACCACTGTGTTATATCATCTTTCCTTTTTGATACACTTTTTAATTATTTGGGAACTGATGACACTGATTGTTGCACTTTTTTTTCACCAGTTAAAGAAGTCAAATGAACAAATCACAGATTTGAGTTTTTATTGCATTTTAACTTTTCTGAGAATAAACTTTTCTGATGTGGAAAAATCTGACGTTCGATTTTTCCCGTTCAGGTGTTTATTCTTTCCTTCACCTTGCTGCGATGAGTCCATGGGTGGCTGTTTGCAGTCTTCTGCCCTGTGTCCACTGGCGCCACAGTTATAACATGACAAGTTCCCCATTGCCCGTTTTTGGCCTCCATTTCCCACTATGCCATGCGGCTGGTAGAGGCCAAAGCCCTGCTGTTGTTGGTCATGTGGCAAAGGGCTGTGGCGGTAGAGCGGCGGCGGCACCATCATCGGGTAGGAGAATGGCGTGGCTCCGTTGCCCGCGGAGCTGGATGAGGCTATTAGGGGGCTGAGGTGGAGCAGGGGGCCCAGGGTGAAGAGGGAGTGTCCAGCAGAGAATGGCTGCAGGTAGCTGGCTGCGGCGTAACTGGGCAAAGCCCCATAGGCCCCACAGTTCCCCCGGCAACCGCAGGAGCTGCAGACGCAGACGGAGGGTGCGTGGCCTGAACTCTGATTGACAGGAGAGCAATCCAATGAGGTGGCAGAGGAAGGAGAGGGACTGGATGTCGGTTGCGGGGGGTAGTAAGTGTTGCCGGGCACTGCGGCCACAGGGACGCTGCCTGCAGTTGCCATGGGAACAAAACCACCTCCACCACTGGAGCTCCCAGATTGTGAACCAGACTTTGTGGAGGGACAGGAGGAGGAGAAAGAAGTGAAGGAGGAGGAGGAGGAGGAGGAGCTCGGAGTACAGGAGTAGTATCCAGATGCAGAGGGAGATGAGGAAGATGAGAGGTGGAAGTGAAGAGGGGGGTGGGAGACGTGGTGATGGCTGTTTGAGGTGGACGTCAGAGCAGAACTGGTTTCTACCATTAGACCCACAGTACCTCTCGTCAGACCGCGGCAAACCACCGAGTCCTGCAGTGCGGAGGAGCCGTCCACACCGAGCCCGGGGAACAGGTTCTCCAGCCTCACCCCCACCCCGACGCCGAGCCCCGAACCGAAGCCCGCACCCACAGAGGGCAGCCCCGAGCCCAGAGGCTTACTCCTGTCATCAGCACACAGCGGAGGTGGCCTGGGTTTACGCGGGGAGGTTAGGATGCGTGCCGGGTTCGAGACCGGAGAGAGTAGGGTTTGAGGGTAGCTGGCCTGGGGGGGGTAGGGAGATTGTGGGAGGCTGAAGGGGAGGTGGGAGGAGCAGGAAGGAGGAAGAGGAGGAGCTGGATCGGTTTGGACAGGTAGAACCTGGGCTGTGGGGCGACTGGAACCTGTGGAGCTGAGGATGAAGAGGCAAGATCTGTCCTTCTCTGGACCGCCACTTGCTACATCCGGACCTGACACGCCTGAAACACAAGTACAGTGATACATGGTGATTGTAAATGTCTGTTGTTGTGTTCATCTTAACACACATAGTTATGTTTTATAACAGTACTGTCAACTTTGTGTGATGTATGAATCATGGTGCAAACACCGCAGCTTGAAATTGTAGCCAATGCAGAAGTATCTTTAAGTCTAATACCTCTGACTTACACTGAATGTTAACAGCCAATGTAGCTTAGTTGTACTAAAAGATTGGGTATTGTAATTAAGTAACAGAAAACTCCATGACACATTTGTGTATCAAAATCCTTTGATACGTTGATAAACCACTATAACAGTAGAGCTGTCTGTCAGGAAAAAAAAATGTATTCAATAAAGAGAAACTCAGGAAAAACAGGATCACATTCCACTTAAAATAAAGAATGAGACTAGAATGACTCCTAGAAAAAAAATGAATTTAGTATTTAAAATTTTTGGCGCCAGCAGCCGTAGTGGTACTATACTTTACTTTAAAACATTCCCACATTGGCTTCAGTTTCAAACTGTGGTTGTCGCCGCTTGGTAATAATTCAACAATCCTGTGAAAAAAACTCACGCCTGTGAATGTCTCTGGTCCTGTCGAAGGTGGAGTCACAGCAGAGTGGGGTCCGAGGGGAGCAGGAAGAGCTGGAGTATCCTGAGGATGAGCTGCTGTCTGTGGACACGGGGTGATGGTGCGGCACGGCGTCCACCTCCACTCGCAGCTCTCCTGCAAAACATTTCAGTACACCACTATTTTATACCGTTTTAAGAAACACAAACACAAATGTATACATTCACCCTGAAGCTGCACATTTATGGAATAATTCACTGTTAAATTAAAGTGTAAAACACCAAGGCAACTCATTTGAACCTTTTCACACCCACTCTTTCCATGGGATAGGGTTATAAGAAACGTCAATCCAATATGCATGTATTAGACTTCATTTGAAAGGAACATCTTCTACTCTCTGTGTTTAACAAGTGGCTGAAACACAACCTTAACATCAGTTTAAACATGACTCCAATGTAACCTTAACTCTAAAATGGGTAGCCTGTGGATGTCAAATGTAAAATATTGATGCATGTGGTGAAGACAAAGGACACCAGACAAACCCAGTTTTGTTACCTGCGGTGGAGGTGGGGTGTGTTGGGGGTCCCATGTGACTGGATGGCGTCACCCTGGCGATGCCGCCGCAAGAACGCTTCTCCATCTTCATCTCCCTGCTGGACACAAACACAGGCTCACTAGTAAGAGAAACAGTCTAACACTGGGTCATCGACTCATACGCGTGAGGATCCAAAATCACTTTATCAGTTTTGTTTTTACAAGTTCTAAGGGGATCTAAGGGACGCTTCAAAAACACCTGGAACAAAAAAATACTGAAACCATGACATGGTACTTTTCAAGTTGTGACCCCGATTGTGTCTGAAACCAGGTTATGTCAAAGTGACAACATGCTAGTGTCCTTCTATCAGCACCAGGGGGAGACATTGTCCACTCAATGTGTTTTTCCTACTTGCTGCTCCTCTATAAACACATCTGCATGGAAAAGCACTGCAGGAACTTTCCATTTCTGTGCCTTGTTTAAGCATGCACACACACGTGTCGCTGCCTGCTTAATGGAAAGGTGTTGATACTGGGAATGGAAACATGATTAAGAGATAATAAGAGCGCGTTGGCCTCAGGAATACGGGGATGTATGCTTGTGTGTGCCCGTGTGCATTTGCGTGCGCTGTGATGTTTTTGTGTTTTTGCATGTTTTTCTGTTGGTTATCTCCTCATAAGTACATCTTATCTCTCCAGCTCACCCACGTCTGGTTAACTATTGACACTGTGTGGGCTGTTACCATCAGCAGCTGATCAGCCTGTCTGTTAATTGTTAATAGGACAAAGTATCTGCTAACTTCCCCTCGCCATCTGGAGGCCCGAAATTAATTCCAACAAGCCTCATTTTGAAGTCAATTAGACCAAGGTTTTACAGATCAAACTATTCTAAGTACACACTGCTAAGTACACACTTTTCTTCAGCATGTCTTACATGAAAATCCATTAATGAAAAGCAGAGACCATGTTCTTCCTGCTGGTCCATGTTTGAGAACGCACAAAGACACATTTGTACACAACTATTTGTGCAAGCAATTTTTTTTTTTGTACACAAGTTGTCCTCTCGTGATTTTCTCCAGATGTTCTGGCAGAATTTGAGCACTTGAGAACGTGAAAGGATGCATGGTAATCCAGCTGTCACAAAAAGATGTCATTTTTACATGGAAAACAGTCTAACAGGGTGACTCAGATCCAAACAACAATTTTCTTTTGCAAAGTAATCATGTTTTACTGTCACACATGAGTCATTACAAACTGAAAGTTTTCATTGAGTTGGACATAAACAGACTCCTGACTTTTGTTATTAGCTATTTTGCAGAGGATGAAACTCGTGCCAATCTCTTGTCTGTATGAGACTTAAGTCCATAAAATATTCTATAAGCACATCTAAAATGTCATAAAACTGTTTCCTGCTGCCCAGCCCTTCTGATCAACACCAAAACATAGTTAGACTCCATGCAGTAACTAACTGTGTAGCCACAAAATGTCATCTAGCGGCTTTTCTGTTTGAGTACAAATTAAACAAACCAGATTTTAGTGAGTGGTAGCTGCTAGAAGGTGGGCCTTGGACATAGCCCGACGTGATGTTTCCTCTTGCTCTCTGTGTTTATGTGAAGCTAAGCTAAGCTAATCGCCTCCTGGCTCCATATTTATTGTACAGACAGGACTGTGGTGTCTCTCATGTCACCCTCAGCAAGAAGGCGAAAAACAATATTTTTCAAAATACAGTAACTCTATTCTTATTGTACGTTCTACATTTACCTAATTACATAAATGTATGTCTCCTGTATATTTAACCACTGGCAGGTGTCACGGCACCGTTAAAACCTTTAACGCGAGGATTATTATGTACGTGAACACCCATTGATTACAACATGAAAACTCAACCAAACGGTGCCGCTGCTCAGTGTGAACTCAGACTAGAAAACACTTTTAGTGGCAAGTGCAGCTTACTCCACTGATTTTTGTAGCTCCAGCTGAGTCTTGAGTTTCTTCTTAGCTCCTTGGGTCAGGTCGTACTTGTTCAGGTCCTCCTCCGTCAGCGCTAAGAACTGTAGGTTAAACGTGGAGAGAGAGGTTTGTAGAAAGAGAAACCAATTGAGTGTTTTTTGGTTTTTTTACATCGACTTGGGGCTGGGCAATATATCAAATTGGCTCGAGTAATCAACTATTTGCTTTTGAATGACGTGACAAATACAGAAATTGCACAATCCAGATCTTTCTTGCTCAACAAAAGTGAACTGCATTTAAAAATTGAAATAACATTCAAAATGCAACCTGTTTGTTTGTACTAATATATCCATAGTTAATATGTTTCTCCAGTCATTGCCTACCAGAGGTGCTTTATATTATTTTATTACGCAGCTTTGTTGGATTCTTGATTCTGGTAAATTGGTAAATGGTGACTTTCTATGGTCTGTTACTATTGATATGAATAACAGACTGCTGCTATGATATGCAGTTTGTTTGGCAGAAGCAATAAAATCCTTTTCAAATCAGTCAAAGCATTTTTTTAGCAATATTTTTTGTCAAACTATGGATTTTTTTAGTAAATAGCTTTCAAGGTGCATTACCCTGTTATTTTGTAATAATGACCAGGTCACTGTACACGATCCTGTACCTAAATTATTTTTATTTTATAACAAATGATACACCTTCATGCCCTTGCAAGCACTGCTTTTTTGTTATATTTATTGTTTGTTAATATTGCACACACATAGGTATAGTTTTAAAGCCTTTAGTAAGTATAAGTATTTTTGAATCATGTTTTGTCGTGAGTTCCTATAGACCGAAAAAAACAAGATTAAAATCGTGAATTGTCCATAACACTGAAAAACATACTGTACAGATGATGGGAGTGTATCTGTTGTTTCTTATGATAACTTCAAATATAAACTACAGTTAAAAAACAAAAACCTTCACCAACCTCCTCCATGGTGAGCTGTTTGAAGACGGGGTAGTACTTATGGAGGCGCAGCCTGCGGAGCCAGTCCTGGATGCCATTCTGCTCTGGAGTGCTGACCTGGGACTGGGAGGGTGGCTGAGTGTGGGATTGGGAACGGGACTGGGAGTACGACAGGGACAGTGAGTGCACGTGCGATGCAGACTGAGCGTGGGCCAGGTGCTGGGACTGAGGTTGTGGACTGGTCTGACTGCCGGCTTGAGGCTGAAGGTGGTGCTGGGAGAAGGAGTGCGGCTGGTGCTGTGGGTGCGGATGAGAGGAGGCGTCACCTCCGCCGGACATGGAACCCTGGGCGGGCAGGGCCGGCAAAGGGGAAGAGTGGAGAGGGATGAGGATGGGGAGGAGGGAGGATTGAGAGGGAGCAAAT